>CM035356.1:7711210-7953710 GCA_020137815.1 Hormiphora californensis
CTCCCTCTCTCTCGTTGCATGTAAGCGGACTTTCTGAAGTCATACTGCATTTACTTCTCTTTACGCTATATTTACTCGCTTTATTTCAACTGTAGGTACACGCACTGTGTGTCTCTCTATTCCTTTCTCTCTATCTTTCTCTCTATAGTAGAGTCGATAATTACATCGACCTCTCCCAATCGTTCCAGTTTTTGTCACATCTGTTTGGAGCCTCGACACGACCTCTAAACAGGTGTTACTTTTTCACAAACTGTTTTCATCTTGGTGTAATCAGCAGTTGAAATGTTGCTGATCATAACAAAAACCTGACTAAATTTTTTCAACTTGGGGTAAAACCATGGGTGTCAAAAGTTAGCTCTAGGTCCCCTGAGTAACCATCCGGAGACTCTAAGAGATATTTCAAGCCGTTCTCCCGTAATCATTAATCCCGGTGGAGAGAAAAATACAATGCGGACGTACGTGAGCGCTGGCAGGCTGTTTACATGTTATTGTATGTCTCTCACTCTCTCTGGAAAAACCGCACGTGCGGTTGCGCCGCGCGAGATAACTCTTTCTCAAGGGGGAGAAAAGAGAGAGACGCACATTAACGTTATACATTAAAGTTGAGGTTGTAGGCAATTGCACGTACGTCCATACTCAAATATGTGCTCTACCGGGATTAATGATTACAGGAGAACGGCTTGAAATATCTCTTGGAGTCTCCGGATGGTTACTCAGGGGACCTAGAGCTAACTTTTGACACCCATGGTTTTACCCCAAGTTGAAAAAATTTAGTCAGGTTTTTGTTATGATCAACAACATTTCAACTGCTGATTACACCAAGATGAAAACAGTTTGTGAAAAAGTAACACCTGTTTAGAGGTCGTGTCGAGGCTCCAAACTGATGTGACAAAAACTGGAACAATTGGGAGAGGTCGATGTAGTTATCGACTCTACTACTATCTTTCTCTTTATCTGATCTCTCTATTCCTTTCTCTCGATCTTCCTCTCTATCTTCCTCTCTATCTTTCCTCTTTATCTCTCTCTCTATTTTTTCCTCTCTATCTTCCTCTCTTTCTTCATCTCTATATCTTCCTAATTTCTATCTCTCTCTCTCTCTCTCTCTCTCTCTCTATCTTCCTCTCTATCTTTCCCTCTGTATCTCTCTTTCTTCCTCTCTCTCTCTTCCTCCTTGATATAGTCTCTACTCTCTGAAGTCTTGTTTACTCGCATTTTGAATTCATACCCCTGCTTTATTTTCTAACAACTAGCTCCTCAGAAATAGACGCTCATACTCCTTGTTGAAAGCAATGCAACAAGTGCGACACTTCCTTTCTCTTTCTCTCTCTCTTTCTCTCTCCCTCTCTCTCTCTCTCTCTCTCTCTCTCTCTCTCTCTCTCTCTCTCTCTCTCTCTCTCTCTCTCTCGCTCTCTCTCTCTCTCTCTCTCTCTCTCTCTCTCTCTCTCTCTCTCTCTCTCTCTCTCTCTCTCTCTCTCTCTCTCTATCTCCTTCTTTTTATACTCTCTCTTTCTCCCTCTCACTTACCGTCTTCTGAGGTCAGATTCGTCGTTTTCTGGACTCGTAAAATATCGGTGTGACTTGAGATGGAGCTTGGTGGGAGATTGTGCCTGCCCCATATTATGGTGTGCTAGCTTTGTTGATGGTGATTTTTGCGGACTTGGCGTTCGTTTTGTTCGTTTAGGCTGCAAGAGGTTGCTTATGTTACTGAAAGTATCAGGTAATAATATGCAGTCTGGGACAAAATCCCCCCTAAACCAACATGATTTCCCGATATTGAGCTAAAATATATTGCGCTAAAATTTGGCACAGTTACTCTATATTGGGACAATTTTTAATACCTTACTCTCGTTTTTTAAGAAGCGCTTCAGTGAGAAACCTTTTTTAAGAAACTTTTAAAATGTAAATCACACAATTAAGAGACACTCCAACTAAATAAGAAATCTCTGAATTATTTAGTTCTCAATAAACCATGATTAAAGTGAGAGAGAACAGCCCCGATTTTGATGAAACTTGGTCAGAATAGTGTTTGGTGTCTAATTAGAAGTGAAAAAAATTTTTAGTGCTCAAATCCTAAAATTAGGATTTTTAGGTTTTTTAGGTTTTTCGGCTTTTATGGGTTTCAGGAACGTCCTAGAACAAAATGAATAGAACCATCTTTCTCGGCGTGAAATTCTGCATCGATTATAGTGGTTTTAAACCTTTCTATGATGTAAGGTTCAGAAGTTATCGCGAAAAACCCCAAACGGGTACATGTGTTAGGGGCGGGTTCATGTTTTAAGGGCTTAGCGGGCGATGTACTCTTGTCCACTACACACCATCTATACGGGACGTTGTCAGTCGGTTATCTGCTTCGGGATTCGTTATAACGGGCAGGCCTATTACTTGTAGTGGCAAAACATATCCTGCATGCTCTTCTTCTATGCCTCCTGCCTCGGATTTAGTCCGGACTGAAATCGCGCCATCTTAAATCTATCTGAAATTGGAAGGGCAGACTCCTCCAGTCCTTACGCTAAGTCGGCTGTCCCCTCTCATCCCACGTCTTGGCTTATCTTAGCCCAATACTTGCATCATGAGCCCTCCTTTCGTTCATCTCGCTCATCCTCCCGTCATCGTCAGCATCGGCATTGCAATTGCATGCGACAATGGGTGGTCAATCCTTATCACCCTAATCCGATCCTCTATCTAGATCTTCCTTCTCCCCTTTCCGCCTGAGCGCGCGGCGATAGTATCCTTCGGGTCGTCCCGGTGCCTTCCCGTTCTCGCCTCCCCTTATTTTCCCGTTTGCCTTGCGTCGCTCCCGTTGCTACGCTATCGCCCCCTCTTCCCCTCTTATATTTTTCTAAGTATTCGTGGGCGTGCTTTCGCTCCCCCCCCTCTCCGCCGTCCCTCTCGACATAGGACAATGCCCCTACGGTCTGTGCCGCGTAAGCTCTATTACATCTCTACTACCTGATATCTCCGCTATACACCGAGTCGTCCCTGGTTCGCGGTGGTGGGGCTCTCTGCCTTGTCTGTAGCATCCAATTCGGGTCCGGTCGCGCTACCTACCACACTACTGACTACTTCGTCCCTCTGGACTATCTATTCTTCTGATCTTTAGTTCATTAACGCAGGTTCCACAAGCCACACCACTCCCATTATGTCGCCGACTCCTCCTGTGCTATGCACCGTCCTCCCGATCTCGACTGCGCAGAATGTAGTCTCGCCATTCTTGCTGCGGCAGTCCTGATTTCTTGTTTCCTACACGATCTCCGCCGGGCACACACTCTGCGCGCGGTCTATTTTTCTCCTCTCTTTCTTCTTCATCTGGCTCCGTTTTTTGTCAGTCGCCATCTAACCCTCCCGGTTCTGATAGCCAACGTGAAATCTCTCCAAATGCGGCTGATATTCAGTCTGACAAAAAAACAGTCGTAGTTGTCTCACCTCACAGACAATGGAGACAGAGAAACATAGATTGGCACCAAACCTATTGCTACCAAGTTTCATCACTCAAAATCGGGTCTTTTCTCTCTCACTTTAACATTTAAGTTTCTTGGTTTTTGGATTGCTTACTCTTGTAGTTTCTTAGAAAAAAGTTTCTTATTCAAAAGTTTCTTGAAATACTAGGTATATGAGCTTAAAAGTTAACGAGAGTAAGGTAGGACCAAATTTTCAGACTTTCTGCTTTCAGCACAAAGTTTATTTTGCTGTTTATGTTAATTATCACTGCGCTGGCAAGCGCAAAGGTGACCATCCCCTCCCCCCAGCCGCGCGTGGCCAGAGTGCAGTAATAACTTTTTTCACTTTTTCGGCCAAAAATTGAATTTTTTTCGACTACCCTAGGGAGGCCACCACTCTGCAAAACCGATCGGTCTAAATTTGGTTATACATGTCACATAGTCTAGATCTACTGTAGTTTAAAGGGCAAAGTCTCTATCTGCATCGTATATTTTAGAGATACCAGCATCGTGCCAAAGCAATAAATGTCCCGGGTCTATCTATCTATCGATCTATCTATTTATGGATAGACGCTGTTGTTTGACCAAATTTTATAATCTTTTTGAGAGAAAACGACATAACATAACACTTCCTCGTTTCATTGCATTCGATAATAATCGTTCAAATTGTGTATACGAATAGTTTTCATGTTCTAAAGGTCCAACAACACGTCTTTAACAACTGTCATAAGGATAAGAGTTTTTTGTTTCAAATAAAAACCAAATTTCTTTGAGGCTCAATTGGACACCAACCTGACGACCGGCTCATGATTAGAAAACGGAGACCACCCTTACGAAAGAAATTGTCAAACTTTTCAGAAACTAATATTTTGCGCTTTTGTGAAACTCGATTTCTAAGAGTCTCAAATCGCGTCTGAGTGTTAGATCTGTATGAAATAGATATGACGAGAGGGCATTTTTCGTTTCCGCCATAGCGCCTCATTCTTGTTCAACAAAAACCGATCTCAAACTTGTTCAGCCTCTTTAATTCTAGATGTCCTAATAATACATAGATCCCATATTTGACGTAATAAAACGTCGTGACGTCACGCTATGACTCCAATATGACGTCACAAATTAAATTTTCGTATTTTAACGATTCCTGACGGTCTTTACAATGTTCAGACAATGACTTTACAAACATCGTATTTCACAAAATCAGACAAATACCAAATATACCCCCAATTATGCCAAAACTAACCAAGAAATTAGTTGGCTGGAAGGTTTGACCATTTTGTTGTCAACTGACAACCTTTGCCCGGCCCGGGTTACTGATATTATCGAATGGGGTAAATGAGGGGTAATGAGGGAGTTTGGAAGAGAGAAAGAGGAGAAGATAAGGAGAAAGGTCGGGAGAGAGATAGGGAGAGAGAGAGAGAGAGAGAGAGAGAGAGAGAGAGAGAGAGAGAGAAGAGAGAGAGAGAGAGAGAGATAAGAGCGAATAATGAGACGAGAGCTGATCTAAGATAGAATCGCTCTCTACTCTAGTATAGGCTCGATCTGCATCGCTATCGCTCGACCTTTCCCACCCGCTCTCGATAAATATACATCGAGATTGAAGATAATATGAAACCCGAGACTGGCAAATTTGTCACTTGACAACAAATTGGTCACCTTTCAGCCAACAATTTCTTTATTTTTTGGCATATAGTACGATACGCTATATCATACCTTTCTCTTGTTGCTAGGGGAGTTGAGTAGAGTCCCATAGTTCATGTCTCTGGAGAATTTTCAAGGAGTTGCAGCGACTAGTAACTCTACACAACACAAACTATCAACAAGCTAGGTCAGAGTGATCTTTCTGTACTTGTTTGCTTGACGTCCCAGCGCACAGAGATCAAAAGGGGGATTGTAAAGAGTGCAGTAATAGAAATTGAGAGAACGCCAAGAGAGTGAAGGAGAGAAGAGAGAGAAGAGAGAGAGGAGAGAAGAGAGAGGGAGAGAGAGAGATAAAAGAGAGAGGGATAGAGAGATAGAGAGAGAGGGGGATAGAGAGAGAGAGGTTGAGGCCCCTTAGATGCTTGCTACGCGTGCATCTTGTAATGGTGCCTTGTGGGCCGGAAATGTACAATGCAGCAATTATACACTAAACTTCTCTCTCTCCCTCTACTTATATTTACCTCTCTTCCTCACTATCTATCAATATCTCTCCCCTCGGCCCTCTCCCCCTCCGCCTCTCTCTCTCTCTCTCTCTCTCTCTCTCTCTCCTCTCTCTCTCTCTCTCTCTCTCTCTCTCTGACTTGGGAAATTAGCATGGCTCGTTACGCTGGAGAAGTTGTAACTTGTATTGCTTATTTCAGACATCTTATAAATCTGAGAAAGAGAGAAAGAAAGAGAGAGAGAGAGAGAGAGAGAGAGGGAGGGCGAGAGAAAATGAGTGACTATATATCGTCATTGCCATGTCTTCTTTCTTCATCTGATTATATCACCAGTTAATCGCGTCTTACTATTTCAGAATTTTTGGAACAAGATGAATGGGGAGAGTGAGAAAAAATAGATAGCTATGTAAAAAAGAAAGCGAGTTAATAGAGAGAGAGGGAAAGAGAGGGAGAGAAAGAGTGACAGAGAGAGGGAAAGAGAGATCGGCAGAGAGAGATCAGAGACTATCATTTTACTGCTTTCGTTGGATGATTATTATTGCTTGATGTGTTACACGTGGTATCCTCATGTTAGACTTCGACAAATCAGAGAGAAATATAGAGAGATAGAAAAGAGAGAGAGAGAGAGAGAGAGAGAGAGAGAGAGGGAGAGATATAGAGTGGTAGAGATAGATGAGAGACGATTTTGGAAGAGAGACCGAAGAGAGAGAGAGAGAGAGAGCTCTCTCTCTCTCGTCCTCATCTCTCTCTCCTCTCTCTCTCTCTTCTCCCTATGTTTTTTCTCCTTCTCTTCGCCTCGCAAGGTATAGCGATTTTGGTGTTGCTGACGTTGGCCGTGCATGCTGAGACAATCAGTTGCCATACGAGGGGTAATTTTGAGGGATGGAGATTGAAAGAGCGTGAAATGTTAGAACATGTGCTCACCTGAACAGAGTGAACACTCTCTCTCTCTCTCTCTCTCTCTCAACTCTGAACAGAGTGAACACTCTCTCTCAACTCTGAACAGAGTGAACACTCTCTCTCAACTCTGACTGAACTCTTTGAACACTCTCTCTCAACTCTGAACACTCTCCTTCTCAACTACTTACCTGAACACTTTTCACCGCTCTAGCTTCCTCATTACTCTAATATGCCAGGTGCTTAGTATAAAAATGTGGCCTCTTCTCACTGTCCCTTGACCAAAGATTTCTCCCTTCCAAATTGCAGTATACTTTTGTGGCGTTTTCGTATTTTATTTAAGAATGGCTACCTCATAGTCGATGGCTATAAAAGGATTGTGTCCATCAAATATGCTCTTAGTTAGGGTTGGAATCCATTTCTGTATCGAGTGTGTATTTGGGAAGTTTTTAAAGCTATTGTGATCTCCACGACTCGATCATGTGACACACTCTGTGTTACTAACACAGTGCTAGCTAGTGTCTGCTCCTTCATAAATCTTTTATCTCACACTCTCTGGTAGCTAGTGTCTGCTCCTTCATAAATCTTTTATCTCACATTCTCTGCTAGCTAGTGTCTGCTCCTTCATAAATCTTTTATCTCGCACTCTGTTAGCTAGTGTCTGCTCCTTCATAAATCTTTTATCTCACATTCTCTGCTAGCTAGTGTCTGCTCCTTCATAAATCTTTTATCTCACACTCTCTGTTAGCTAGTGTCTGCTCCTTCATAAATCTTTTATCTCACACTCTCTGCTAGCTAGTGTCTGCTCCTTCATAAATCTTTTATCTCACACTGTGTTAGCTAGTGTCTGCAAACCTAGTGTTTGATCTAGCAATTAGTCGCTCTTGATTGCCTTCAATCTAAATGTACTAATTGAATGGGGGGTTGGATTTAAAAAATGTTTTAATATATAACACCACGACCGGACAGCTCCTTCCTTCTTCCGCTGCACTGTCTCAGGCTGTGTAGAATGAATGGGGTTTAAAAATACGGATCGTTTATTTGTATGTGTGCGACAGCTGCTCACAGCAGTTTGCTGCCCTCTCATTGGTTGGCTAGGTACCACGTGACACAATGCAGCCCTCCCATTGGCTCACCCGTCCAGTATTCCTATACTCATTTCTTAATAAAGCAAATTAAGGCACCCACGTGCAGACCACGTGGTACCAGCCCTGCTTATGACTTGAAGTGTCACGTGGTTACCTACTCACACTTGATTGGGCTATGTGTGTGCACGTGCTAGTGTCATGTGCTCCGTGTGTAGCTCTCGGGGATGGTGTGTGTATGTGTGTCGCTGTATGGGTGTGTGTTTGTATGTATGTTTGACGCAAGGCGCTGGGGAGCTCCCCCCGCCCCACGACGGGGCCAATCATTCCTTGTTATATATTGCATTTTTAAATGCTATTCAATTTTTAAACCAGCGTTGAAGCTGGATTTCTTATTCTTCTTTTTTAAATTTTTTTTTTCTCTTTCTTATTCCCTTTCTCTTCTTGTTTTTCCCTTTTTTATCTTTTCCCTTCTCTTCTTATTTTTCCCTTTTCGTTCTTCCTCTTTTTCTTTCCTCTCTAGCTCCTCTTCGCATAGTACTTTGTATCATATTTTTAATTAGTGATGCAATGTGTTTAAGTTTGTGACATCGATGAGATAACAAGAGTAGTCAGAGATTGAATGAATAGAGAGAGTGTTGAAAAGAAGTAAGGATGGAGAAGAAAGACAGTGAGGACAGAGAGGGAAGAGGAGAGAAAGAAGAGAGAGACAGAGAGAGAAGAGTGCCGAGATGAATAGGAATAGAGCAGGTGAGAGAATAGCGAGAAGACGGAAGGAGAAATGGAAAGGAAGAAGGGGTGCGAAGAGGAGAGATTACTTAGGGAAGGGGGGAAGGGAAGGAAGGGAAGGGAAGGAAGGAAGGGAAGGGAAGGGAAGGCGAAGGGAGGGAAGGGAAGGAAGGGGAAGGAGGAAGGGAAGGGGAAGGCGAAGGAAGGGAAGTGAAGGAAGGGACGGGAAGGGAAGGGGAAGGCGAAGGTAGAAGGAGTGGAAGGGAAGGGAAGGGACAGGGACGGGAGTGAAGGGCAGGGATGAGGAGGGAAGGGAAGGGAAGGGCAGGGAAGGCAGGGAAGAGGGATAGGAAGGGAGGGAATGGAAGGGGAATGGGAAGGGAGGAATGGGAAGGGGAAGGTAAGGGAAGGCAAGGGAGTAAGGGGAAGGGAAGGGAAGGGAGGGAAGGAAGGGCCGTTTACAGAAGGATGGGTGCAGTAGTTCCTTTCCTTTTACTTCCGTCCTTTCCCTTTCCTTACTTTCCTTTCGTCCTTTCCTTTCCTTTCCTTTCCTTTCCTTTCCTTTCCTTTCCTTTCCATCGACTGCCCAATAGGTCGTTCTTCTTCCAACGGCAAGCCCACAAGGGCACTGGAGAAGAGCACCCCCTCCAAATCGCCTGGAACTACCATCCAGAAGTTTCCATTAAAATGGGAGCGTAGAAGGAGAACTTCTCTCTAATTCGAGGGTCGTTTGTAAACCCTTTTTCAATATTCATCCGTCCGGCGTCAATTTCCCCTGCACTACACCAGTAGCAACACAATATCATGAGCTGGCTTACTTCTCACAGCACATATATTTTGTACTGACGTCTGTTGGTTTTTGGTAATATCCATGTATGTTTGTCAAGTATACATTTGTTAGGCAGCTTTAGATAAAGCATTTGATTTGATGAGAGCGGTTGCCATGGGCGTGAACCCCTGATGGAGACCCTACGCACAGGTTCAATCACTTAGTGATATCAGCATCGATAGTGATGCCATTACTAGCGGTGCTGATGGCCATGAATGAACGAAGGCAGGTAGATAAAGCATGATCCGTCTACAATTTATCGAGATTTGGAGGGTATTTGCCATGGGTATTTGCCATGTTCGACCCTCTTTCTTTGCGCCCCGCTACGGTGTGTCTCGTTCAACTACATTGTTCTTTATCGCTCCAATGCGTCCATTGGTGACTCGTGTGGCTGTGTGATGATATCTCATTCTAGACCCTAGTAGGCACATCTGAGTCTTAGGGACCAACTTACCAAATGTACCCGGGTATCTTTACCAAAAGTATTGATCGGGTGTGTTTACCAAAAGTACCTGGGTGTGTTTACCAAAAGTACCCGGGCACTTCTACCAAAACTACCCGGGTATTTTTACCAAAAGTACACGGGTATTTTTTACCAAAAGTACTGATCGGGTGTGTTTACCAAAAGTACCCGAGTATGTTTACCAAAAGTACCCGGGCACTTCTACCAAAAGTACCGTACCCGGGTATTTTTACCAAAAGTACTGATCGGGTATGTTTACCAAAAGTACCCGGGTATTTTTTCCCTGCCTGGGTGAATGCTGAAGGCATTCACCCGGATGCCTTTTTGCTTTGCAAAAAGGCATGGCAGGGTTAGAATTCGAAAATGACATATGAACTATGAACGTTTGTAGCTTGGCGCGTTATCAAGTTGGCTGTCGCCAGCGCGAGATAGCCAACTGGAGTTTAATCGCCCGGCAGGGCGATTAAACTGGTTTAAATCACGACCCCGAACCCGAGGCGTAGCCGAGGGTGAGGGGGAGGCGATTTAAACCTATAACGTGACAAGCTAACAAACTTTCATAGTTTATGAAACCCGATAGCAATTTCACACTAACAAGAGACACAACACAAGGTAAAACACACAAGGAGTACTGGAAAATAGTCAACAGACGTCGCCAAACTATGTGTAGACTAACTGGCACCTAGTTGCAACTGTTCCTAACATATTTGAGTAAGAGAGAGCAAGATTGGGGCTAATACACACAGTGAGAGATATTGAACAGTAAAAGAGAGAATGAGAGAGAGAAGAGATAGGAATGCGATTCTTTTGACTTTTTATGAGAGAGATAAGTAACATTGAAAAGTGTTGCAGATGTGTTCCCGTCTCTGTTATTGACAGAACTGTGTGTTTACACACATTTTAATTACTCTGAATTTTACACGCATGTTATTCAAATGAAGAGAAATGCGTGAAAAAGAGAGCGGGACTGTTAAATCGCGAGCAGGGTGATAAATCCCCCAGCTAGCAGTTATCATGAGCGCGCAAAATTTTCAAACGACTGTTAAATCAGCTATCGGGTTTCATATTTGAATACTAACTAAATCGGTAGACGGATAATTCGTAACTGCTCCTTCATAAACCACTTCATTGACACGTTTTCATGAAATTTGTGGTGTAAATGCAACTTTCCTGAGCCGCGCCTGGATACCATTCCTTGGAACGGTATCCAGGCGCTTCACACGGCAGGGAAATTCTAGAAGAAAACTCTTCGCCGCTAAAAGGGCACTGTTGTGTGTATAATTTTCTTGGGTGTGTGTGTGTGCGTGGTAGACAAGCTAATGTAATTTCATTGAAGTTTAGCTAGTGTACATTGTAAAGTCATAAAAGAGACATCTGATTATGCCATAAACTAGATTTAAAAATTAAATGACTGGTTGAATGTGACAGCTGATCCACTTTTGACACTTGACATATTCTTCACCACCTTCCATTGTTTACTTACGAATTGTTCCCGTAAACGGTTTTAGGTTTGAAATTTTGAAAGTCTCACTTTTTAACAGGTCATACTCTCTTACTTTACGTCGTCATGTATGATTTCTTATGCCATCTTCACGTTAAAATGGGCATGAGTTTCTTGGTTTCGACGTGTTAGAAATGGTAAACTATTTGAATTGGGATCATATTTTCTAATCGTACATCGTAATGTATCCTTTGTGCATTGAACCCTGCATCTGTCTGAGCGATGAAAGCAAAGCTTGAAAAATCTGATTAGGTTCGATGTATGTAGCTACAGTCGGAGCCCGATTTACCAGACAAAGAATGGAAAAAGGGAGAGAAAAGAAGGGGGAAGAAAGGGAATTTTGGGGAAGACAAGAAAAAGAGGAAAAGAAAAGAGGAGAGAGAGAGAGAGACGAAAGAGAAAGGAGAGAGGAAGAAAAAGAGAGAGAAGAGAGAGAGAGAGAGAGAGGGGAGAGAAAAAAAAAAAAAAAAAAAAAAATTAGAAAGATTATAACCTAAACTATTTTTTTTAAGTGTGGGGGTGGGTGGGGGGGGTTGGGTTGGGTGGGGTGGGGGGTGGGGGGGGGGGGGTGGTTTGGTGTGGGTGTGTGTGTGTGTTGTGTTGGGTGTGGTGCGTGTTTTGTCGTTGGGGGGAAACCCGGAAAAAAAACAGTTTTTGTCGGCTTTATAAAACGAGAACGTGGTAGGGGGTGAATCACGTGAAAATACCCCGGATCAGGATTCCCCTGTCACATGATAGAAAGAGTGAATTACGCGATATCTCGTGGATGTGTGTTGATTGACACGTGGTCCAGGGTTCCATTTTGGAAATTGGCTCTGTTACCATCCAAACACACACAAATAGAATCAAAAACCCCTTTTCTGCTCTTTATCATCCATATCTTTCTATATCTCTATCTCTACTCTCTATATATACTCTCTCTCTCTCTCTTTCTCTCTCTCTCTCCTCTATCTCTCCCCTCTCTCTCTCTCTCACTCTCTCTCTCTATTCTCTCCCTCACTCTCTCTCGCTCTTCTGCTCGTCCGCCATCAACCGACCACGATTCATCAACCATTGGATTGTTTGGTAAAAAAAGATACATTTATTACATAACCCCCCCCCAAACGATTACCACTTTGCGGATGTAAAAGTAGGAGTAGTAGTAAGTGGTAAAAGGATAAAGTAGTAAAAGTAAAGATATTTGTAAAAAAAGATACCTTGGGGAGTCTTTGGGAGTAAGTAAATGATTGAGGAATCCGGAATAAATTTACGGACGGAATAAGAGAGAAGGGCCAGACAAGAGAGTGAAGAAATGCAGGGAAAAGAGTGAAGGGGAAACAAAAAGAAAGAAAAAAATAATGAAGAAAATAAAAGAAAAGCAGAGTTGAAGAAATGATTGAAGGAAAAAATTGAAGAGAAAAAAAACAACCAAGAAAAGGTCCCAGGCGCAAGACAAAGACGGACGAAGCAAACAAGAAAAAGAACAAAAGAACATATAACAATAAACACCCCCCCAAAAACGGACAGAACACCAAAAAAGTATACTTGACAGCAGAATAGGGAGGCGTGCAAAAAAACACACAGAAGAGAAACGAAGAAACACTAGAGAAACCGAGTAAAGAGAGAGGAATGGGAAGCAAAGAAAAGAGGAAAGAAAAAAAAAATAAACAAGAAAAAGAAAAAGAAATACAACACAAAAGAAAAAAAAAAGAAAACACCCCCAAGAACATACCAAAACAAGAACCCAGGCAAAGAAAAAATACGAGAAAGAAAGCAACAAGAAAAAACAAAGAAAGAAAGACAGAAAAAGAAAAAAAAAAAAAATAATGTTCCGTGCAGTTTTGTGGGTTTTTTTTTGGTTGTTGTGTTGTTGTTTTGGTTTCCAGTGGCTGTCCTTACACGGTGGGGTGTGCGGCGGAAGGGGGAGGGGACCAGGGAAACAGGTGGTGGAGCAAGGCAAGGCGGGATGAAATGAAGGTTTTTAGGTTTTGCAGGTCAGGGGGGGAAATTAAGCCCGGGACCGTGGAAATAACGGCCGAAATCACGGTCTAACTGTTTATTATTTCCTAGCGCTTTATTTCCAAGAAGTCAAACAGGGATCCAGTAATCCGTAGATCTAGATGGGAGTGATGATGTGCGCCAAAACCAAAACAAAAAAAAAAAAAAAAAAAAAAAACACCAAAAAAAAAAAAAAAAAACACCAAAAAAAAAAACTGACTCGACTACGCACCTACACTTGGTATCTTTATATTGGACGCCCGCCAAAGTGTTTGCCACAACGACAGGATTGGTAAGTAGGTCTTTCAAGACAAGCGAGAAAAAAGCAAATTATTAATAAATTATTTAAGCGCGGCAGCGCGGACTAAATCATGTTGTGTCAGGTGTTCTTAGGCAAGCAAACAAACAAAAAAAACTTCTGCGGCCAAATATGAGGAACAACACATAGGAATGAGAAAGGGGGAGAAAGGGCAAAAGGTGGGCAAAGGAAAAAAAGAAAGGAAAAAGGGCCAAACGGAAGTTGAGTGACACCTGTGAACGTGAAATCTGATGAAGAAGACCTTATTAGACGATATAATAGAGCTCACGTTTTGATATGTTCTGTCTACCTTCCTGGTTCCCGTTGATAGTTCAACCCGTTTTTCTGTCCAAAACAAGCTGTGATGTGTGTTTCGAATGTTGATGTGATGTTTTTTTGTTTGTATGTGTTGCATATAAAAGAGACAGGGAATAAATAAACTACTGGACACTGAGGAATACCTGAGGCGAATATCCGAAAAGAGGGGACACCGCACCAGAGGGCGAAGGAATAACTGTACTGTTTTGTTGAGTATTTGGTTTTATATTATATAAACCTTTACTCTGGAAATAATAAATGTAGTCACACTGCTGCACGTGTGTGAGACACAACAGCAGAAGAGAAGAAGAGAGACTTGGAGTCGAGAGTGAGGTCTTCTGATGAGAGAGCCAGTCGGAGTTGAGTATGTTGTGTCTTGCATTGGAAAGAGAGAGTGGTAGTGTTTGTGTAGGGGAGAGAGGAGAGGGGGGGTAAGAGAAAGAGATGTGAAGGATGTTCTAAAGAAGTATATTTGTCGGCATGTTTTCCAGCGAGCTCCGGCCGTTGTTGACGGGGTGGACTGTTTTTCAATTTGCATATTTGTGTCCTCTCTTAGTCTTCCCGTCAATTACATTAGCCTGTTCCTTCTTCCCCTGCTGCGACTACTGTTTTGTGTCATGTCTCTCTATCTTTCTATCTTGCTCTCTCTCTCTCCCTCTTTCTCCCTCTCTATCTTTCTATCTCTCTCCTCTCATTGTACTCCATTTTTTGTTCTGGAGCTACGAAAATCTAACGGCTTTTTTTATATTGTTAGACTTTTTATGTTTTGCTTCTTTTTTTGCTTGTTCTGAGTTCTCCTTACTTTCCGTCTTCACGGTCCGTCTATCTTTTCCTTTCTCTTGCTCTCTCTCTCTCTCACATCTCTCCTCTCCTCTCCCCTCTCTTTCTCTCTTTCCCTATCTCGATTCGTACAAGTTTATAAGTCTGCTCTCCTCTTTCGTTATTTTTTCTAATGTACCAGCACATGTCGACAGTCTTGCCTTTTGATTCTATTATTCTTTCTCGTTTTCACCTGTTTCCGTCTGGGTTCGTATTCTGTCACACTACCAGGATACGGGGTTGTGCACTTGGCCAACTCTCTCCTCTCTCTCTCATTCTCTCTCTCTTTTTCTCTCTCTCACTCTTCCTCTCTCTCTCTCTCTCTCTCTCTCTATCTCTTTCTCTCTCTCTCTCTCTCTCTCATCATCTCTCTCAATACTAACTCACACTCTCTCTCTAGCTCTACTCTCTCTATCTCACTCTCTCTCTTCTCTCTCTCTCTCTCTCTCTCTCTCTCTCTCTCTCTCCTCTCCCTCTCTCCCCTCTCTCTCTCTCTCGCTGAGAGCGCTTTTTGTCTGACAGCACCCAATCTAAACAGCACCCCATCTAAACTACACCTTCCTTCGCTTGTGTCCGAGAGCTCCGCCTGTCTCTGTGATCTGATGGGTACGTAGTGTTTCATGCTCAATGATTGTATGAATTTATACATTACAGTTGTACATGATTGTATGAATCTATACATTGCAATTGTACATGATTGTATGAATCTATACATTGCAGTTGTACATGATTGTATGAATCTATACATAACAATTGTACATGTACCCTCCTTTACATTCTTCGTGCGGTGAAATAGGGTGGAGCAAGGCAACGTATATATCCACTACCTGCCACCCGGTATATGATCACTTAGAGATAGAGTGTATGTGTGTGTGTATGTGTGTTGAATGGACAGCATATACCATGTGTAAATTAGGGTGTGTATGAGGGGATATCTCCATAGCGCGCGAGATCTCTAGCGCTAGCTACGATAGCTTCCGAGAGAGCTCTCTCGCGACATCTGTCGACGATTGAAACACGCGCCACGCGAGAGCTACATGGTCTCTCGGCGCGACTTCTCTCTCTCTCTCTTCTCTCTATCCTCATCTCGCTTTCCATCTTTCTCTCTCAGTCCCTCTCTCTCTCTCTCCATCTCTCTCTCTCCCTCTCTCGCTCTCTCCATCTCTCTCTCACTCTCTCCCTCTCTCTCCTTGTACATTTTGCCATCCTGCATGTCCAATGGAGCGCACTGAGTATGCATTATTTTTGCAATCTCACTTAATTTTCTCGGGAGAGAGGGGAAGGAAGGAAACAAAAGGTATAACCCCCCCCTCATCAGAGATATTAATAGTCCCTAAGAGTAAAGGTATATCAATAAGTAAAATAATAACTTGAGAAAGAGATGAGAGGGAAGTAGGTGGGTGGTGGGGCAAAACTGGCGGTGGGAAGACGTCGAACGGTATACCACCACCCACCTCCCCCTCCCCTCCATCCCCCCACCCGGGGGGTCGGTGGTAGGGGGAAACGTGGGGTGGGTAAGGGTCCCGGGTCGGGGGTGGGCGTGGTTAACAGAAAGCGGGTGTGTTAGTGGTTGTTGTATTTACCAGATTTTGAGTGAAGAGGGGGGGGTAAACAGAACCACTGAAATTAACCTATTTTTAACTCTATTGACTAGGTCCCCAATCCACCACTTTTGAACTCCCCACAGACCATAAGGAAAGTCATTACAGTAAGCATGGAAGAAACCCCCAAAGAGACTAATGATAAAAACACATCTACATTTATATTAAGATACGCCATATCTAATACCTTTTAACAATTAGCGTATTTTTTTTTCGGTTAATTTTTTTTTTTACTTTGTTTTTTACAGTCTAGTGCATTTTATTATACCTATATAATAGTCATCAAATATAATAATTAGCGTACTAAGATAATCTTAAATCGGTTTGATGGTGGCATGGGATACTTATTTTTTAGGTCATTTCTCTTGTTGAGTGTGAAGTGAGCCAATGCGCTTCTGTTACACCTAACAGAATTAATGACCTTTTCCATTCTGTTGCCACTCTTTTGAGAAACAATCTCATTTTTTAGAATTTAACGATAAAGTATACTTGAATTGTGTATCTTATTTTTAAACGAACTAGAAAACAAACAAACAATGATGTAATTAATAGTCCTGCTACATGTGTACAATTGTGCACTATAAAATCTATCTGTGATTGTGTACCCTGCTTTCCGATCACTCTATAACTATTGCTCTCTTATAACTCTCTCTATAGATCTCTGTAGATCTCTCCCACTCTCTCTCTCTCTCTCTCTCTCTCTCTCTCTCTCTCTCTCTCTCTCTCTCACTCTCGCTATTTCTCTCTCTCTCTCTCTCTCTCTCTCTCTCTCTCTCACACACAGGACGTATTACCGATGGAGTCATTTCCATTAGCTAGCTTCCTAGTCGTCTAATTGCCACCAACTTCTCTTTTTCTTTATCTCTCGCTGTCTCCCTTCTTTCTCTCCCGATTTCTTCTTTGCGTGTTCTCTCTCCCTCTCTCTCTTCCTCCCTCTCTCTCTCTCACTTTCTCTCTCTCTCTCTCTCTCTCTCTCTCTCTCTCTCTCTCTCTCTCTCTCTCTCTCTCTCTCTCTCTCTCTCTCTCTCTCTCTCTCTCTCTCTCTCCCTCTCTCGTCTTTGCTCTGCACCGCAACTCGTGTACAAGTCTGTGCTCGATCTTTCCTCCTTCTATCTCTCTCTCTCTGTCCAGTTGATTCTCACTGATCTGTATTCTTTTTTGTTTGCATTGTTTCATCTTGAATCAATTTAATTTTTAGCATTTTTTTTAGATTAACTTCAAACTAGAAATAGATCAAATATATATTGAATTTGATCAAATAATTAACAAATATATCGTTTAATTTAATACTAATAATTGTACATTTTGTATAGCAATGAGGGAGAGAAGATACAGTCCAGAGTAGATGCAAACAGTCAGCCAGTTATGACGGACGGCGCAGCGTCAGGTTCGTGTATAAAGAAATCTTTAAATTATACTCGTATCTTGTTGAGTAACAAGGCATATATCTAGCCTTCCCTTTACTTTACTTATCCTCACTATCCTCTTTTTCCCTTCACTACCGGTCCCCCCCCCCCCCCCCCCCCCCCCCCCCCGGCTCACTCTCCCAAAACTTTAACTAGCCCCCAACGCCCTCTTTATACCCCGTATTTCCGTTTCACTTCGTCCTTATTTGTGTTATATATGACAAGTATTTTGTTACATTTTATTTTGAATCTTGAATCTACTCATATATATTCACTCTCTCGTATCATCTTCAATTTTCTCCCTTCTCATTTTCTCCTTTCTTGTTTCTCTCTGGCGAAGCATCGCGATTGTTAATTAGCTCACATTGGTACCCGCACACACACATTCTCTTTCCTTTCTTTCTCTCTTTCTTTCTCTCTCTCTCTCTCTATCTCTCTCTATCTATCTCTCTCTATCTCTCTATCTTCCCCAAATCTCTGTACTCACCCACATTTCCCCTCAGTCAAGAGCAGTAAGGAGCCGGGCGATGATATCGAACAATTGCCCGTTGATAAAATCGCCTTAATCCTACCTGGATTCGTAATATTAGCAGGTAATTGATATAATTGATATAATTAACACAACGATAGGAAGGGTAATTTAGTTGTTTGAAACTCATTATCCTCGAGACTGATTCCCCATTTTCTAACCCCCCCTCTCTCTCTCTTACTCAGGAACGGTACTGGTAGCACTCGGATTTGCTTACCAAGAAACATTTGAATCGGGCTATATAGCTGGATTTTGTCTCCTCTTTTTCGGTATAATCGGCTTTCTTCACTTGGCGTCGGTCATTCTCGAGCAGGGGACGTGGTTAAATGAGGCTGAGGAGGACTCATGAACACCCGGTTGCAGTCGCCTCGCTTCGTTCGCCCGGCCGCACGTGTTGTTAAGTTGCAGCGAGTCAGTTGAGGGTGTTTGTACAACAACACACCATGGTAACCATGGTAACCATGTGTAATCACCATGGTAACGCACCATGTGTAATGGGACTCTATAGCTTGTACTGCATACACACAGTGAGAGAGAGAGAAAGAGAGATAGAATGGGAGAACTGTTACTCTAGAAATAGTTCTAAACATACACCACATGATACGTGTACCGGGATACAGAGACTGGAGAGTATATTATGAGTATGATTATAATATATATATAATATTGGGGACAAAACGAGAAAGAAAGAAAGCGAATGAAGCCGGGTTAGTTAATATGTTGTACTTGATAGAGAGGATTATATTTTAGTGAAAGGGAGAGAGATAAGAGAGAGAGAGTAGAGAGTTTAGGAATGGGGTGTTCAAAGATAATAAAGAAAATTCTATGCCCTACTACTTTTAAAAATAATATGGTGTGAGACAGCTCTCACTATAAGTCACACTATCTTAAATACAAAGAGAGAGCTGAGAGTTAAACCTGAAAATAATGCGTAACACGCCTTCGTAAAATCTTACTATACGCATTCGATTAGATATTAATATTGCCGTCTTGAGAGCAGCACAGTGTATACATTTGTACTATACATCATGTATTACATTGTATTGTGTGAGCTGCTAAAGTACATTGTGTGTACTGTGTACTGGTGTGTATTGTGTACTATTTTGTACGCAATACTCACCATTGTACATTGTACATGGTACTTTGTAGCAGCTGTCTCTCTCGATCGCATAACTCTACTATCCAATATACTACCGCCTTATACAACTACAGGTCTCAAAACCCATTTTATTTTTGTTCGCACGTTAATGTTTATAGTGTAACAAGGGGAGGACGAACATGTATTTTGCTTTTTATTAAACTAAACTCTTGTAAATTAATGAGTTTTAAGAGTCTAATAACTAATTAAAATGCCAAACATGAGTTTCTTCAGAACTGGCACGCGCAAATCGATTTTCTAGATTGCGCGGCGCGATCAAATATCGAATAAAAACACGCGCGCGCGCGCCAAATATTTTCCAAACTTTCCGAACGCGAACTCCTTATTTAAAAAAGTAAAGTCGGATTTTTTGAAACTGTCACCCCCCTGAAATAACAAAATTTGTCATATCTCCGGTTCCTGATAAGATAGCGACTTGAAATTTGGAGGTTCGGAAGAACTTAGCAAGATCTTCGTAACCTCCAAATTTCAAGTCTCTATCTCATCAGGAACCGGACTTATGGTCATTTAAAGAAATTTGAAAACTCTAAAAAACGACAGTTATTTAAAATCAGAGTAAAGTCGGATTTTTTGAAGTTGTCACCCCAAAATGACCGCGCATGTGAAATTTATCAATTTTGACGTGCACACCACACGTTAACATGTGATGTGACGCGCAAAAACATTCCGCGCACGAAAAGGGGGGTGACAACTTCAAAAAATCCGACTTTATAGGACCGATTTTCTGTCGCTTTTTTTCATTGCTTGAAAAGCGCTTGGAAGGGGTGAGGACACGTCCTAGGTGCGAGTCTACGACTGCAAGTACTATGATAGGTCATATCATACTATTTGCAAGAGGATTCGCTTAGTTAGTTCTCGCACGGCTTCTCCGGTTCCGAGCCACCGTTGACCGTTGTCCGAGTCCTTGGGATTGTAGCTGATACCCAGAGTCGTATACTCCAGTTGAACTGAGGGCAGGGTAGCTAGAGTATCGGAAGAGCTGGTAAATCCTCGGGCAAACGAAACCCCCAACTCGATCCCCACTAACACCTCATTAAGTCTCAAATTAATTTGAGTTTCAGCAACCTTCTTACCTCCAACTTATAACTTACTGTTGAAAATTAAATGCATTCATTACACCATACTGCTTTCAAATTGTGACCCTGTTCCAATTCAAATCATTCAAGTTAACCAGTTTTACGCTACTTAGCTCCAAGAAGAAGGGGGTGATAATGCTAGAGTATTTACTACGGGGGTTCTGGTTTCTATCAATCACTCTCCCTGTAACCACTAAACTCGCCCTCGGAGGGAGGGCAGAGGAGCTCTTCAAGTGGGGTAATTATCTTGTGACGTCATTATCTGTTGTACTTTGTCACATACTATATTCTGTCAGGTTTTATTTACCCAGCATTATGCTCCAGTTACAAATTGGAAACTGACACCAGGTTGGAAACTGACGCCAGTTTCCAGCTTGGAGACTCCTGATGAACCATGATGTGCACTGATACCAGTTTCCAATCTTGTAACTGGGGCCTTATCTCCATCCCCCCATATTATAAAACTCTCCCCTCCTCTCCCCAGGTAAAACTCTGGAAAGATCACGTGATCACAGTAGACTACTGGTACCCCACAGCTACTTTGCACTATTTTACCTCACTGGACTTATCTTCAACTCCATTCTCTGTGCTGATATCTGGCTGGGTACTTCAATAATCAAAGGAACTGTGGCATTGTTTCACCCCGTATTGTTCCTACCCGAGACTTGGTTGTTGGGCGAGGGACGGTGGATGGCAGTGGTATTGCTGCAGTTCCAGCTCCTCAGACGTTTATCTGAAAGTGTCTGGGTGGTAAAACACGAAGATAAAAAGATGCATGTACTGCACCTTGTCTTTCGCCTTGGCTTACTACCCAGCCCTATCTCTTTCCATTCCCCCTCGCCGGTTTGACTCCCATTCCACGGTGGCTGGCTGTCGGAGGAGTTTGGTTATTTCTCTGGGCATCACTCCACCAGTACACGTGTCATTCAATATTAGCGGATCTGAGGCGTCCAGGACACCCATTATGGACTACCCCGAGGTGACTGGTTCGATCTAGTCTCCTCTCCTCACTACCTAGCTGAAGGGGTTATCTACCTGGCCTATGTTCGTTGTGTCCGGGTTTAACTATCTACTTGCTATGAACTGTCTGTATCAGATTGTGAACTTTTACTGTTATCTGTTGCCCACCCACACATGCGTGGTATCAGGAAACTTTCGGGAAGGAATATCCTAAAGATAGGAAGATCCTCATACCGTACATTTACTAGCGGATAAGGTGTACTGCAGTTTACTATTTCCTTTAGATGTTAGGGAGTTATCAGTTCTAGATACTCTTCCATACTATGATTATGAAATACTGGTCCCTGATTGGCTGATAACCAGTCACGTGACCTAAATAACGAGTTCTGATTGGTTGTTTACTTGTTTCGGTCGGTTCCTGATTTGAATAGCTGATTCAGAAAAGCTCTGTTGAACAGAGAGTTTCCGGACCACTGTCAGACACTTGCAGTAAAAGTCTTTGAGCTACTAGTACAATTCTAGATAGACATAGTCTTTTAGCTGTCAACCTTTCTATTGTCAGTCGAATACTATTTTTGTTGCACTGTTGCAGACGACGTGGGTTTTATTGAAGTTTTCTGTCAGAAAATTATGTTTTCTCTCTCTCTCTCTCTCTCTCTCTCTCTCTCTCTCTCTCTCTCTCTCTCTCTACCTTTCTCTTTCTATCTATCTCTCTATATAGTCTATCTATCTCTCTCCATTTCTCTCTCTCTCTCTCCATCTCTATCTCTCTGATCCCAATAAAACCCCTATTTTAGCAGCTATATGACATGTTGTCTGAAAGAAAGTACGGCCTCCAGGACAAGAAACTTTTCCAAAGGATCTCCGAGGTACATTTATAAAGTTCCCAGACGGGGGTTAAGTGCTCTTCTTCACCGTATAACTACAGATAGTTTAGTCAGTAATGGTTATAACTTTTCTCACGGGTCTCTCTCACGGGTCACCCTTTTTTGTCTCGGGTCACTCTCACGGGTCACCCTTTTTTCTCACGGGTCTCTTCTCTTCAATACTTTAGTCATCATAGCGCTAGATCCTTAAGCACTCTCGTTAAAACTCTAAGTACCCCAGTTCCAGACAACGGGTAGAATTGAAAATTTCCTCATATAAGCGGCACATGAAATTGTGGACAGTAAAGTGTTGGTATTGGAAAGACCTGGTTGAACAGTAAATTTAGAGAGTTGGTATTTGGGTCTAATTGGTACTTGGATCAAGACCCATGGTTGACCCATATTTCCACCTTGCAGTTTGTAGCGACCCAACCCAGTAAGCGGTACATAACAAGCCAGGACGTGTTAATATACTTGAACATGAAGTTCCCAGAGTACCAGAGACGGAAGGCAAAAGTCCTCGCTAACCTTGTACAAAAACAGCTCCAGGTAAACTTTTCAATTTGTTTTACAGGTAGGGACATTGAACACTTTTCAATTTGTTTTAGGTGCCCTTTTAGGTAGGCAAATTGAAAACTTTCCCTCTAAATAAGGTGGAAGTATAGCCACAACGAGAGAAAATCTTTAGTGCCTTCTCAACCTCCCTTAAAACCTTAAAACCCCCGACAGGATATTATGGCAGAGAGAAAGTTGGGTAATTATGGAGTAATAGATCGGTTATCCACCAATGAGCCGAGTAAGAAGAAAAGTAAAAACATCGCTGTTGAGGATACATCTGATAGCGAGATGGAATTAGGTAAATTAGGAATTATTAGGTAAATTACTTGGTTACGAAGTCACCCCTAATTCTCTGTTACATAGCTAGCCGTGAGCTTGCACAGAGGGGTAATTTCTGAATTACTTCAGACTAGATGTATATTACTGCATACATATTGTCTCTCAAGCCACCCAAGCTCATGTGACATGTCAACCAGAACTGAGTAACGTGGTTCAACAAACCAGTGAAGCTTCATGTAAATTATGTTTTCACACGACGTGGTGAAATTATGCACCCCTCTGGGAAAATTTGAGCATCCAAGTTGATTTTGACAATTGCAAGACAATTATACGTCGGGGGTATGGAGCTGAGGAAATGATGCAGGTGTGGCAGGGATTTAAATTGTCTTTTAGGCTGTGAACTGTGTCTATAGATCCAGGGAAAGAGGCTGACACCAGTGGAATTAATTGCGATTCAAAAAGAATATAAAAATCAAAGAAATCCCACTTGGCTCGTCTAGCACGTGAATATTTGGGTGAATGCCGAAGGCATTTACCCGGGTGCCGATGTATATAATATACTAGAAAGCCCATTGAAGTCCCTCAAACCCCCCCCCACCCCCACCGTATATGTGTCTCCCCCAATATCACTCCGCTTCGTGGGGTAAGAAATTGGTCGAAGTGTTTGACAATTGATAAGACATAAGGGATCCGCTGTATGAGAATCAGGGATAAAGATCCGTGTGCAATTGTAGGTGTGAAGAATCAATGGGTGTAGGTGTAGAAAGCTTGTTGCAATCCATGGGGCGGCAGAGTAGACACCAGTGAAATTAAGTGCGATTCAAAAACCAAAAAAAACAAAGAAATCCACTAGTACCCTCTAGCACAGTGAACCTTTTTTCCCCGTGGGGAATGCCGAAGGAATTACCCGGTTGCGATGTTATAATATGAGCTTCTCACCATCAAAGGGTTAAAAATCTGTCATGGACGTTTATCCAGTATCCACCTACTATGGTTTATATTGCAACTGCTCCTCTCTCTTCTTCCTCAAAAGAAGAAGCTCTGTTTTTCTCTGTCTCTCTGTCCCTCTGTCTCTCTCTCTCTCTCTCTCTCTCTCTCTCTCTCTCTCTCTCTCTCTCTCTCTCTCTCTACTCTCTCGCCCTGTCTTGCCAAGTAACAAATAGCGTGAGCCCTGGCGGGGTGCCTTCCCCATAAGGTCAAATCGATCCCAACCTCTCTTCTCTCTCTCTCCCTGTATTCTGATATTATATAGTTCATAATCTTGCTACTATATATTGTGTTTTGAGTGATATTGTTATGTGGAGATCCTTTACAGTGTGCACTGCCCACCACCATCCACCCAGGCCACGTACACAACATGCCTCCCTTGGGTACGTGCTGTCCCCCTACTAGTTAGGGTCCCCCCTAGTTAGGGATAGTTAGGGTATAAAAGAGGGTACACCGTACTCAAATGGCACCCTTGGGTACGAGGTCCCCTCTTACCTCTTTCCTTCCTGTGCTGTACTCTCGTGACGTTGGGCACAACCTCTAGTTAGAGAACAGGGATCCTACCTGTAAGATAAGAGAAAGTACACCGTACACCGTACTCAAATATACCACCCCTTTCACCACCAGATTCAGCGGCACCTCTCATGGGAAGTGGCGAGGTCGGGAGTCTAAACGACACGATGCGGGACATCTACCAGTCACCAGTCACAACCGTGCTCCCCCAAACGTGATAGAAAGGACCCCGTGAATGCTGCATCAGTTCCTAACTCCCCAAAGAAGATGGCACATCGGAACCATTCCATAGCGGGGGATTGTGCGATACAGGAACTGGGTCCAGCTGCTCAGAGTCGGATACTGGAGGAATATCTCAGCACGGTATGTGGCGTGTAGTGTATTGTGTTCAATTATATGTTGCGCTACATTGTGTAACATTGTATAACACTGCATAAAATTGTAAAAAACACTGTAACATAAAATTGTAACTGTATCCCCCCTCAGAGAAGAGACAGGAGCAGTGATGGAATGATACACGACGAGATAGCGGAGGAAGATGAAATTGTCACAACTCGGTCAACGGAAGTTTTTGAGGTGAATTCTTGGACCAACTTCCCCTCTTTCTTTTAAATCTCCTTTTTCTCTTTCAACTATAAAATGTCTTTTCTTTCGTCTTATTATTTCCTAGACGTTGTGAAGCAAGACTATTGTAATGAGGTATCAGATATTATACGTGTTGTTATGCACATTATCTGCAAGTGAGAAAATGCGAGTTCACAAAAGTGAGACCAAAAAGCTGGTACCTGGTACACCTGTGCTTTCTCTCTCTCTCTTTCTCTCTCTCTCTCTCTCTCTCTTTCTCTCTCTCTCTCTATCTTCCCGATCTCTCGTCTCAATCATCTCTCTTTCTCTATCTCTCTCTCTCTCTCTCTCTCTCTCTCTTTCTCTTTCTTTCTCTGTCTCTGTTTATCTTTCTCTTTACCTTTCTCTTCCTTCATTTCTCTCTCTCCCTCTCCCTTTCTCTCTCTTTCTCTCACCATATCGATTACAGCAGCGCTAGTAGAACACAAGGAAAGTTTCTGTTCTGCAATGAGGGTATAAAGAGAGAGCGTAGCCTAATCATAGCGAGGGGAATTGCGCTTGGTTACGCATTTATAACGCACCGAGAGAGCCTATAGGGACATGTATGTTCTTGGGTCAGCTCTTGGAACCAAGTGTAATTCCCCTCTTTTTTGGATTTTTTTTGTTATTCACCTTTCTTTTGGATAGATTTTGTGTTTAATTTCTCCTCTCTTTTGGAGAATTTTCTGGAGAATTTTCTTAAGAAAATTCTTTTGGAGAAGAATTTTAAATGTTTGCTGCCAACAGTTTAACAAAAAAGACATATTCTATAAGTGTTATCCGTTTAGGTGATAAAAGGTAATCTCGGCAAGAAAGTGTCCAGTAAATCAGCCCCTGAATCAATCGACGAGGGGAAGGAAAACAAGAAGTTTAGTAAGTAATTTACTTGAACTGAATATGTGTGTCACTTCCAGTTATTATACTGGAACTGTAAGTGTAAGTCATTGATCTTAATTCCCAGTTATACTTTAGTAAGTCACCCGAAGTGGCAGTAGCGTGGTTTCCTTCGTGGGGTGACGCTGCTACCCAGTTGTTGAACACAGCGATAGAAAAATCCACACTTCTTTAAAAAGTCACTTGAAGCTATTTTTACTGGAACTGTGGGGGTGGGGGTTGGGGGTGTTCACTGTCCCTAAAAACTCTTCATCCAATAGAAATGCAGAAAAAGACAGTGATCTCAGTTGAAGATTTGGGTCGAGGTGCGGGATCAGGAGGATTAGGAGGAGCTGGATCCAGCAGGAAGAGTAGCAATGCTAACAGTATTATCTCAAAAGGTGCTGGAACTCCCTCAAAAAGAAGGGAGTCAGCACCACATTACTCCAGGAGATATGACCAAGGTAATTGTTATGTTCCAAATAATAATGAATAATGAAACCAAACAGATATGCTACCCCACCAGCCTCCACCATCTCATCTAAATTGTGAAGCTCACATTGTAACTTGATTCATAAGATGACATCACAGAGCGAGGGTGTTCTGTGAGGGTTCAGCAGAACAGGTTTGTAATTCCAAATAGATGTGAACGGGAATGGAAAACTGTACATGAACATAGTTTGGGCTCAATTTGTACCGACGTTAGACGGTAAACTTTTGATAAACCGGGGCTCGATATTACCGTACAGCTCTTCATTTTCTGGGCGTCACTTTCCTGACAATCCTGCTAGATCTAGATTCTAGATTGTTCTTCCACCATTAGACATTGCTGTCAGTTCCAGAAACTATTAGAATCTCTCTCTTTGGAGAAAAGGGAACTGGAGCACCAAAGTTGCCTCATACCCGCGGGTTTCTTTCACCATGGTTTAGCAACCCAAAATAGTTGCCATAGTAACCCAAATTGTGCCAAAATAGTTGCCATGGTAACCCAACATGCTGTCATCCAGAGTTTTGGGAGTTCTACGCGGATCACAAGCGGCGGACGAGGCGGTATAGCAGTCTCGATGTTAAGGGTACTATCCGTCAAAGGGGTGACATTTATTATAGCTGCTGTGCTGCTATTGGTGAGAGAGAAAGGGAGAGAGAAAGAGAGAGAGAATTAGATGGAGAGGGGGTCGGGGAGAGAGGGGGAAAGAGAGAAAGAAAGAACCTGCTAGAATGATGGTTGAACTTCTAGAAATGATGTCACTTGACAGGGTAGAGTGAATAGAGCAATCTATTAAATGTATTTTGGAGACTAAGTGAGAGAGTGAGAAGAGAGAGAGAGAGACATTTAAGCGAGAGAGTCACTTCAGTCCCAAAATCCCATATATATTAGACAGAGGTTGGGTGACAGAGTGTAAGTGACAGTGTGTGAGGAATAGAGAGGGAGAGAGCTGAGAGAGAGAGTGAGAGAGAGAGAGAGCTAGAATCTAGATTGAGCTTCATTCGTCGCCAATATATATTATATTCTGCCAATATGTTACTTGTTCCTCTTGAAAGCTTTACCACCACCAGTAGGTTTTACAACCATGTGACATGTGACACACACATGTGCTGTTACTAGTTGATGCTTGAGTCAGGGCTGGCTCCAGCCCAATATTTTCAGGGTCTTGAAGTCAGAAGTGGCCCGAGACCACTTTTCACAAAATTTTGTACGTGCGACCGGAGGGGAGTTTGAGAATTTAAACCAATTTTTACGCATTTTAAGCATTTCGACGGGCTTATCAGCTTTGTTGCCAAGAATTTTTAGGGGAGGGGGTTGGTGCTCACCCCTCTCACCCCCCCCCCCCCCCCCCCCCCCCCCCCCCCCCCCCCCCCCCCCCCCCCCGGAGCCAGCCCTGACTTGAGTGGTTCTATGTGCTGTTACTGGCTACAATATTATGTCAACATCTCTCTCTCTCTTTGCTATCGGTCTCTCTCTAATACCCATTGTATGCTGTATATATTATATCGCTCTATCTTTCTCGCTCTTATGGTTCATGTGCGCTGCCTTGTTCTTTCATTATGCCTCGTTTTTGTTCTTCTTGTTTGTTCTGAACTATGATTATAACACGCTACCGGCTAGTTAAACCTCCGTGTAAATTTCATCGCGTCTCTCTACTCTCAGAGTCGAAGAAGAAGGGAGAGGAGAAGAAAAATGACGATAGGTCACTTTTCAAACGTAATGTTTACTCTGTGTGTTACATCTCGTAAATCGTAATGTTTTCCTATTAATATTTTACAATCCAGATATCAACTTCTATTCATCATATCAACTAATATTCTCCATTACATGACTTTAGTGTCTCAAATACCAATTATAACCCCCGCTCCCCCTTGCTACAGATAAGATGCGGCCCAATACCAATTATAAACCCCCCTCCTCCCCCTACAGATAAGATGCGGCCCAATATTGATGGAGTTAGTAACGACGAGGAAGGAGCGGATGGAGGGGCATCACGTAGAGCATCAACCAACTCACGCCGCCGATCCTCCCGAATGACGGATCTTCGTTCAACTACCGAGAGAGGTTTGAAATTAGCTGTCAATATAACCTGCCAATAAAATGCTTTAAAATATAATTGATGTACCATTTCCCCTTTTTAATTTTGTTCCCACATTTCCTCTCTCTCTATCTCTCTCTTTCTCTCTCTTTCTATCTCTCTCTCTCTCTCTTTCTCTCTCTCTCTCTCTCTCTCTCTCTCTCTCTCTCTCTCTCTCTCTCTCTCTCTCTCTCTCTCTCCCTCTCTCTCCACTATCTCAAGGGTTCTCTGTCTACTTCTGAAGTCTATCTTGATAGCGGGGGATAATTCCCTTATTTGGTCAATTTATTTTCTGTTCACCTCACTTTCGCCCAATCTCTAGCTCTCCAAGCTCTTTATGCCCGCACTTCTACACATCATTCTATTGCGCCATATTACTATACACATCATTCTATTGCGCCATATTACTATCCACATCATTCTATTGTGCCATATTACTATAAATCGCATTATATTGTGCCTCGATGTTGTCTGCTGGGATTCGTTATACGGCCTTGAGGTTCCTCGATAAGCTAACCGAGGGTAAATGCAGGTTGCTTAGTGTGAATTGTTAGTTAGAGGGAGAATGCAGGTTGCTTAGTGTTGTTATTGGTTTGTTAGTTAAAGGGTAAAAGTTGTTACTTTTGATAGTGATCGTGTTTTTCTCTATGACTTCATCGTTCCTATCTGTCACACCCAGTTTGTGTAAATCAGTTGTTACTTTTGTTACTTTGTCTTTCTCTATGTTAGTTTTTTAGTTTGTCCACAGTAATTGTGTTGTCACTTGTCACTTGTTGTTTGGTACAGTTATTCTATTAGTTTGTAACACTCTGTTTGTAACACTCCGTTTGGTACAGCTACTATACTTACTATATTAGCTATTCTTCTAGTCAGTAATACTCATCAGATTATTTTCAGAGTATCGTAATCTGGTACAAACCTCCACCAACTTCACTGACATGGCGGGCGTGGATGAAATTGTCGAGGTAAGTCACGTGGGCAAGGGTGTGGGGGTGGGTCGAGGGGGTATTAGAAGGCGGGAAATAAGTTGTTTCTCTCTCGTTCAGGAAGTTTCACGACTACTGGTTCACCTCCCCCACCCTTAACTCCCTCTATATCTCTCTCTCTCTTGTTCAGGAAGTTTCCCGACTCCTGGTTCATCTTCTCCACCCTGAGATCTTCACCACCCTCGGTGTTGTCCCTACACAGGGTATCCTCCTTTACGGTCCACCTGGATGTGGTGAGTCAACTTTCCCATTCCTTATATTCCCGGCCTCTTTGTTTGCTATTTTCTTTAATTCCTTCTCCCTTCTTTCCCCCTCATTATTTCATAATTTTGTATTCTTTCCCTCTTCTATTTCCTCCTTTCCCATCTTCTGAGCTTTTGTAACAACACGCAACTCCTTCCTTTTCTGTCGCGGTTCAGCCAAATATCTCTGACAATTTGCAGTTTATATTGCTATTTTCTTTGATTTTCCTTCCTTCCCAAGTTATTGCTTTCTTTGTATGTCAGTACAAAAAGAAAAGGGTATGTGGGGTAACGCGTAGTTGTATTTGTCACAATTCTCGACTAACCGTCTATTTATCCCCCAGAATTATAAAGTCTCGCTTCTAGAGAACATTAATCCCCCTCTCTCTCTGTCTCCCTCCCGCTATCTCTCTCTCTCTCTCACTCCCTCACTTTGGCTCCGAAATTAATTCAGTAGATTTCTCTATTCACTCTTGCAAGTACTCCCTCTCTACCCCACCCTTCACGTGGCTCTGTGATAGTTCGGTAGATCAACCCGACTCGAAAAAAGAAAAAAAAGAAAATATCTACCCCACCCTATTCCAGGTAAAACTCTTCTAGCGAATGCGATAGCGGGTGAGTTGAAGCTGCCTTTTTTTAGCGTCACAGGAACTGAGCTGATCAGTGGATTTAGTGGAGAGAGTGAACACAATATCAGATCACTATTTAGACAGGTGAATACATTTCACTCGTAGATTGAGAAGATTTTAATGTTTGGTCAAGTGACTCAACACTTGTTTTCACCAGCTCAAAGCATTCGTTCTCTTGTACATACAGTATTTCTAGGAATCGCTCACTAGTTTTAAAAACCGCATGAATTTTATACCCGACTGACTCTTATTACATAATATTGCTAAGCAACATATGTCAACAATAATATATTTCCAGGCTCGGTCCCTGGCCCCTTCAATCCTGTTTATTGACGAGATAGACTCTATTTGTGGGAAGAGAGAGGACGCCCAAAAAGATATGGAGCGGAGGGTTGTTACACAATTATTGGGTTGTATTGATGACCTTCAATCGAGATCTGGTGCCAATGTCCTCGTTCTAGGTAAGAAGATGTGTGCTTCAAGAAATTGAATGTTCTGTTTTTTATTGAGTTGGTTTTACAGAAGTTGTGTCCCTGGACCAGTCCCAGTTTTATTTGTACGGTGCAGTAACGCGCGATGCCTCCCGAACCCGGGAACACGTTTTTAAAGCGCGAGGCGCGCGCAACATCTGCTACAGACTCAGCTGCAGAAGTACACTGGCAAGGGCTTCAGTGTGTCGCGGACATCAGTCGACTCAACTTCAGTGGGGGTCCCACAGATCATTGTTATGCTCAGGGGTGTAGGAATAGGGGGGGCGAGGGGGGCGGCCGCCCCCCCCCACTTTTGGCCAAGTTCGCCCCCTCACTTCTGTCACCAACAGTCAAAACTCACTCCCAAATGACGAAATCATGACTTTTTGGCTCAAATCCCTAAAAATTTTCTCGGGCTCCGCTGTCGCTCCGCCCGATGCATGGTAAATACAATAGAATAGGTGACTAAATCTTGCTCACAAAAAGTTTTCTTGGGCGCTGGCCAGCGCTGTAATTGGTCACGTGACTTCGCCCCCTCACTTGAAAAATCATTCCTACACCCCTGGTTATGCTTGATTTTAGAAGGGATTCTAGTGAAAGTACTCTACAGTTTAGACACTGGATCGAGCTTGTACGCTCTACGTAATTCGTTAATTCTCTACCACATACTTTGGAACAGAAAACAATTATCTTTCCCCCCTCATTACAAATCCATTGATTAGACTATGAATAAAAGTTACTAACCAAGTATTGTACTCTCTCAGCCGCCACCAACAAGCCCGATGCAATTGATGGCTCTATGAGACGTGCTGGGCGACTGGACAAAGAAATCAGTCTGGGTATCCCAAATGAGAGACAGAGAATAGCAATTCTAACTAAACTGTGCAACCCCCTCAAGCTGGATGAGAGTTTTGATTTCCACCAGATAGCCCACAACACTCCTGGATTATGTGGCGGCAGATCTTGTCTCCTTGGTAGGTGGTCGGATAGAGACTTTAAATTTGAAAGTTAGGAAGAACTCGATATGTTCCTCATAACCTTACAAGTGTGAAGTCTCTTATCTATATCATGGGGTTTAAATATGACCTGTAACTAAAAAAGGGGATGAACAGTTTCAAAGTAATCCAAGTTTAGTGGTATCTCTCAACTAATTAATATGTTTGTTAATCTCTCCACATTAATTCACTCAGGTGAGAGAGGCCTCCTTGAAAGCAGTGTCCCGAGTTTTACCCAACCTGTTTACTCATCACGAAACTACTAAGGAGGAGATAGGGAGTGGGGTGGCATCGGGGTCAAGTAGTGATTCAGAGTATCACTGTACTGCGGGGAAGCACTCCTTCAGAAACCTCCTTAGTCACGGGTAGGTGTTAGGTTGTAGTACTAGGTAGCCAATCTAGGCATGATATCAAATCATTATCTGTCAATAATCAACAATATTAATTGGAGATCGCGCTCCTAGAAATATATCACGACTAAAAAAACCTTTTATCTGACAAAACAGTTTTGTCTGACACCGTTTGGGCTCTCCAAACTTTCCACAAATGCATTGTTCTCACTTCTCTCCATTACAGGGCGGCAGTACCAATACCAGATCAGAAACTGGCCTCAATAAAAGTCACGATGGCAGATTTCCTAGAGGCCATCCGATACATAGTACCCTCCGCTAAGAGAGAGGGTTTTGCTACAATACCAGATGTCAGTTGGGATGACGTGGGTGCTCTAACTGATATTAGAGAGGAACTGACAATGTCCATCTTAGCTCCCGTCAAGTAAGTGCAGATATATCACTTGATTCCTCCTTGTTATTATAAACCTAGTTTAGGTCTAGCTACAAGACTTGCCGAATCTTGCCTAGCTACTAGCCTAGTAGCTAGGCAAGATTCGGCTTGATTTACCGGACCTCTATTCACAGAAACTTCTAGAGAATTTTGATGTCCTGTAGGAGCAGCAATTAACCACCCCCCCCCCCTGTTTCTCGATGTGCAAGAACAAAAAGTTTAACCACCCATATCTCGCTAGGTACCCTGAAAAGTTCGATGCCCTGGGTCTGACAAGGAGTCAGGGGATTCTAATAGCTGGGCCTCCTGGGTGCGGTAAAACACTGCTTGCTAAAGCAGTTGCTAATGAGAGTGGGGTGAACTTTATCAGTGTCAAAGGTAATGGCTACAATAACAGACAGATAGACACATTGACAGACAAACAGTCAAACATACCGACAGACATACAAGCAGACATACGACGACACAGACACAAACAAACTATTTTCACAGAATGAAAACAGAAGTCTTCCCTTATCTCTAGGTCGCCCTCCTCCCCTATAATTCAAGTTCAACTAGCCTCCCCTCTCCCTAACTACTCCCTAACTACTCCTCCTCTCCCTAACTACTCCCCCTCTCCCTAACTACTCCCCCTCTCCCTAACTACTCCCTAACTACTCCCCCTCTCCCTAACTACTCCCTAACTACTCCCCCTCTCCCTAACTACTCCCTAACTACTCCCCCTCTCCCTAACTACTCCCTAACTACTCCCCCTCTCCCTAACTACTCCCTAACTACTCCCCCTCTCCCTAACTACTCCCTAACTACTCCCCCTCTCCCTAACTACTCCCTAACTACTCCCCCTCTCCCTAACTACTCCCTAACTACTCCCCCTCTCCCTAACTACTCCCTAACTACTCCCCCTCTCCCTAACTACTCCCTAACTACCCCCCCTCTCCCTAACTACTCAACTACTCCCCCTCTCACTAACTACTCAACTCCTCCCCCTCTTCCTAACTACTCAACTCCTCCCCTCTCCCTAACTACTCCCTAACTACTCCCCCTCTCCCTAACTACTCCACCTCTCCCTAACTACTCCCCCTCTCCCTAACTCCTCCCCCTCTTCCTAACTACATTGTACTATATTATCTCCAGGTCCCCTACTCAGCCCTCAGGTTCAACTCTCCCTAACTACTCTATTTTATCCAGGTCCAGAGCTGCTAAACATGTATGTGGGGGAGAGCGAGAGGGCAGTGAGGACTGTCTTCCAACGGGCACGTGCATCTGCCCCCTGTGTCATCTTCTTCGACGAAATTGACTCTTTGGTTCCTAAACGGTCGACCAATGAGGTAACAACAAACAAACAAACACTGTAGTTCAAAAGAAAACTATACATATTTCCCAAAACAATACTACAAAAGATATTACAAACATTTCTCCGGTAACAATTTAATTGTCATACAAAATATCCACACATATACCCATTATGAGGCAGACTTTGTGCTCTTAGTTTAAGTAAAGTTGTCTTCGCCGAAGAGGAGTCTGGTGCCCATCATCCTCACACATCTGACTCTTATTTCCCACGTCTGGTGCAGGGGGGGGGGGGGTCACATCTGAGGGGTCTGGAGGGGTATAACTCTACTTGAAGCACCTGACTCTGATGTAGCACGTCTATTTGAAGTAGCGTTTCACCTCCTCAGCACAGATCTTTCCGTAGAAGACCAGAATGAAGATATTAACGAGAAGGCGACAGCAAGCCATGATCAAGTAGAAGGTGTAACTGTCTGAATGGCAGAAGAAGGGAACCAACTGAAGAGGGGATGGAGTTGGGGTGTTAGAGGGGTGTTAGATTGGAAGGAGAGGGTGTTAGCCGGGGTTAGATAAGGGGCGGAGTTAGGAGGAGGGGATGGAGTTAGGGAAGAGAAGAGGGTTAGTTTATGTTAGTTAGGTTGACGAGAAATGGGTTAGTGGATCATGACTCACATGCATTCCATAGAGATGGAACCAGAAACACCAGAATGAGATTATTGTGGGGAGGATCTTTTTTGTTTCCTTCCATTTAACAAGAGCTGCCATCACACACACCACGAAACAAATACCCCTGTGAAAGAGGAGTCGTTAGAAACTAATAACGGAGCTCCTTGTAGGAAAACATTATTTATTGTATCCGAAACCATGATACGACTCGAAAACAGCCGATTTATTGAACATATTGATTCGGTATCTTTATCCTTACCATTCCACCCAGGTAGTCCACCCATCAGTCCAACACATACCACCCTCCTCCAGTGCAGCGTTAACAATAATCACAATGGTGGTTACCATGGCGTACACCAAGTGGCAAATAAATAGAACCACAGGGGGTGGGAAGTACTTCTGACCGAAGTCCATCACCGCAGCAACCACTTTATTCTCTCCCATGGTTGAATCTGTCTTGTTGTTTTAGAGGTCTTCTCCTGGTCTTGTTGTTGTGAGGTTTAGGACGGGTATATTCGAACAGCTGCAGTAGGACAATTCAAACGTAATGGAATTAGAGATATCGAGAATGGAGGGGGGGGGGGTTGATGCTCCGCTAACGAGACGGATTTAACATTGGTGACATTATTTGCTGTAAACAAAGGACTTTCCACTTTATTCATGAATGCTCCCCCTCTCTCTGTTTCTCTCTGTTTCTCTCTGTTTCTCTCTGTTTCTCTCTGTTTCTCTCTCTCTCTCTCTCTCTCTCTCTCTCTCTCTCTCTCTCTCTCTCTCTCTCTCTCTCTTTCTCTCTCTCTTCCATCCCTGATTGTCGGTCCCTTGCTATGTTTGCACCACAGTCCACTATGTTATTGTGTATCACGTGATGTCTGCGGGAGCTTTGGAACGATTGTAACACGGCAAATTCAAAACGATTAACATAAATCATACATACTGAACATATATGGTTAACAATTTACCCCGATTTAGTGGCCCCCGATTTAGTGGCAGCCCGATTTAGTGACAGGATTTTTTCCCCCATATAGGAAATTAACATTAAATTTGACCCCGATTTAGTGGACAAAACCCTTTGCCCCGAGGGTGCCAATAAATCGGGGTCCGACTGTATCCAGTATTTTAGGACATCTCCTTGGTACCACTTGCGTAATCCTTCTCCTTCCAACCCTTCTATTCCACCCACGATACAACTCCTCTCATTTAGCCCACGAATCACGAAATAACTCCTCTCATTTAGCCCACGAATCACGAAATAACTCCTCTCTCTCTCCCCGCAGGGTAACTCCTCCGCTCGTGTCGTTAACCAGCTGTTAACCGAAATGGACGGAATGGAGTCAAGGAAGAATGTGTTTATCATCGGAGCTACAAATAGGATTGATATCATCGACCCGGCTATTCTCAGACCAGGCCGTCTTGACAAGGTAATTAGCTCAAGTAACAATACATATCCACCAATCTGACTTATTATACCCTAATTAATGAATCACATATTAAGTATTGTCCTAATTTAACCCCATTTACCCCCCAATTAGACCCTGTTTGTGTCGCTGCCCAATGCCGAGGACAGGTTACAAATTCTCCGGACCCAGACAAGAACGGGGAAACCCAGACTTCACTCTGATGTGCTATTAAATGAAATAGCTGATGCTACACATGGTTACACGTGAGTTTCTTTGTTGAGTTTCTAATAAGAACAACTATTTTACTCCTCCCAAACCAGGCCAAATGTGACATGTTTTTAAACTCGCTTTTATTCCTCCCGTAATCATATTGACCCGCCCACACCAATATTAACCCCTCTTTTCTCTCCTGCAGGGGTGCGGATCTATCTGCACTACTCCGTGAAGCCTCCATTCTCTGTCTCAAGGAGGACATGTTAGCCGGGAAAAGTGGAGATAACTGCTGCGTTAACAAAGACCATTTTACCAGGGCCCTCGGAAATGTTAAACCCTCCGTATCCCTGACAGACCGACTATTGTACGAGCAACAGAGTCAAAAACACTCATCAGAAAGCTTGTGAAGGGAGGGAGAGAGAGACATTTTGGGGTGAAATGATATGTTTTGAAGGGACAGAGAGCGAGAAAGAGAGAATTAGACATTTCGGGGGTATAATTCTCAAGCGGGTTTTTAAATATATTAGGTTGTCCCAGAAATAATGTCATGTTCCGATTTCTCCAACTTAGCCCACCGCTTTCGATTTGAAACTTTTATAACTTGTTCATTTAACCCTTGTCTCTATAAAACAAGTGTTTGTTTTGAAAAAATTGGTTTTTGACGCGCCCTGGTGAACCCGGAAACAAGCGAGCTAAAATTTCCGCTGAACGAAAAATATGCGCATGTTAAAAACACTGCTGTACTTTTTCAGATAAGTATCTGTAAATTATTTCACTACACCATTCTTGTTTATTGGACAATTTTCTATCGTTTGAGTGGTGGATGAAGACACAGGTCCAACTCGCTGCTGAGCTATGGAGCTCCAAAAAACTTTGGTCAAAATCAGAAATTTTCACTTCTTCCGGGTCACTTCAGGCATCAGTGGATTGACTTACAAGAATTATTTTAACAGCTATTAATAGACCCAACTAAGCTCTTAGCATTGGAGATTCTGAATGTTTGATTTGGGAAGGTTTTGATTTGAAAATTTGAAGTTTTTGAAAGTAGCCATAAAACAGGTCAAAATTTAGGGTAAATTTTTGGATTTTTTCGCTTTTTTGCGGCGTATAAGCTTTGCCTGACGCTTTCATAGGTTGCGTAGAGACTTAAATCGCACAGTTGCATAAACTGTGGACGATACATAGGCTATCTTTTGGTGCAATTTGGAATTCTGAAAACTCAAATGGCCTTTCTTCAGCGACGTTTTAAGAAATGCAAAACTCCCGTTCAGCGGCAACCCGACTTAGGGTATCACAATACTCAATTATGGGCAGGTGAAATCCTCATTCGAGATTCAAGACACGTTCCTGAGCTAAGGATCGTCTAATTGACAAGATAGGACCGGTTAGAACTCTCTAACTCATGTATTTCTTCAAAATATCGGTACATGACATTATTTCTGGGACAACCTAATAAAATGTAATTGACGCAATATGACCAGCTCTAAATAAGCTCAGTGTTTTTAGATTTTATGCTGTCTGTGTTTTTGTTATTAAGAGTTGTCCTTACAGTCATAGCCTGACACAGCTGAGACCGAACATGTAATGGCTGATCGTGGAGTAAGACCTGTCAAGTTGCAGTGTCTGTGTGTGTGTACTAAATTGCATTGTATTGTCAGGCGGCGCCAGATCCCGTTTTGATTCGCCCAGTGCGCTCAGATTGGGTCGACGCCGCCAGACAGTAGAACTAGATCTAAAAGTAACTTATAACTAGAGAAAGATAGAGAGAGAGTGAGTTTATCGATATATGTATCGCTTTTATTGTATTGTGTTGGTATTTATTGCATTTTAAAATGAAGTATTTTACTTTGCCCGTCAAAACAGCTGTCTGGCGCCGCCATACCCCGTATAAATTCCCCCCGTTTTGATTCTCATAGTGCGTTCAGATCGGGGTCGGCGCCGCCAGACAGCTATAATTATAACGTCCGATTTGGGGAAATCGACCAACTCAAACTGCTCATGGCTATCTGAGCAGCTTTTACCGGGCAACTGTCGACCGCCAATCGGGTCCATTTGATTCTCAGATCGGTTCGGCGGCACCAGACCCCGTTTTGATTGTCAGATCGGGTCGGCGCCACCAGACCCCATTTTGATTCTCAGATGGGGTCGGCGCCACTAGACCCCGTTTTGATTCTCAGATCGGGTCGGTGTTACCAAACCACGTTATGATTCTCAGATCGGATCGGCGCCACCAGACCCCATTTTGATTTTCAGATCGAGTCGGCGCCACCAGACCCCGTTTTGATTCTCAGATCGGGTCGGCGCCACCAGACCCCGTTTTGATTGTCAGATGGGGTCGGTGCCACCAGACCCCGTTTTGATTGTCAGATCGGGTCGGTGCCACCAGACCCCGTTTTGATTCTCAGATCGGGTTGGTGCCAGCCATCAGACCCCGCTTTGATTGTCAGATCGGGTCGGCGCCACCAGACCCAGTTTTGATTGTCAGATCGGGTCGGTGTTACCAGACCCCATTTTGATTTTCAGATCGGGTCGGCGCCACCAGACCCCGTTTTGATTCTCAGATCGGGTCGGCGCCACCAGACCCCGTTTTGATTTTCAGATCGGGTCGGCGCTACCGAACCCCGTTTTGATTGTCAGATCGGGTCTGCACCACCAGACCCCGTTTTGATTCTCAGATCGAGTTGGCGCCACCAGACTCTGTTTTGATTCTCAGATCGGGTCGGCGCCGCCAGACCCCGTTTTGATTCTGAGATCGGGTCGGCACCACCACTGCACCGTTTTGGTTTTCAGATTGAGATCGGGTCGGCACCACCACTGCACCGTTTTGGTTTTCAGATTGAGATCGAGTCGGCGCCGATTTAATGTATTAGCACGACAAGTTGATTATCAAATTATCAAAAGATTCTAACACAATTTTCAAAATTCAAGCAAAGTAGTTAACAGCTTTTGCCACATTTTCACAACAAAATAGATCGCTGGATGTTGTATAATTGTTATTGGTGCATTAATTGTCTCACACTTGCATTGTCTCATCATGTCTCGTAGTAGGGTGGGGTATGGGAAGTTCCCACTAGTTCCCAGTGGGAACTGGGAAGTCGGATCTCTATTCTCTCACAAATTTTACCGTAGATTACCGAACTCTCAAGTTTTAGGAGCGATTCTCAAACGAGTCCCATTTCTCCTAGTCCCTGCACGTCCAGAGGGCCGAGTCCTGCTGGCAGCGACCATCCCTCCTTTAAACTGTGTCCCACTTCCCTTCACAACCACCCCAGGCAACACAATTCTTCCGGGGGACCGGGCATGTAGGACAATACCAGAGACATCATACGTCCTCCAGCTGGGTGGACTAATCGAGGGTTGTGGTATCTTTCCTGGCATCACGCCAACCACAGAAGTTTGGATGGTTGTACTGGCGGTTGAAGATGAGGATGATGAGGAGGAACTGGTTGTGTCTGAACTGGAGGAGCTGTCTGATGAGCTACTGCTGGAGGAGGAGCTTGATGGGGATGATGTTGTGCTGTTTTGAGTTGTTGTTGAGCATGATTTGGAAGGAGATGATGAATCATGGAGTCCTGTTGGGTCCCTCCTGGAATCATAGTGGGTGACTTGATGAATTGGTTGAGATGAATCATGGATTGGGGTTGGTTGGGGGATTGTACTGGGTGGGGTAGGTTGATGGATTGAAGTGACATCCTCAGCTATGGTGCTACATGGCTTGTAATGCTCTGTGAAATGGGACGTTACTAAATCTAGTGGCGCTGGAGCTGCTAGTGGTACTGGAGCTGCTAGTGGTGTTATGTACTGTTCTGCTACTGGAGTGGAGGAGGGGTTGATGATCTGTTGGTTTAGTCTCGTGGCGGTATATTCATGGTTCTGTGGGGTGTTGTAATCGGGGTGTGGGGTGTTGTTGCTGTCTTGTGGCGTGTTATAAGTGGGTTGTTGTGGCGTGTTCCACCAGTTAGATTGGGGAACTGCAGAGGTATTGTCGGTGGTCTGGTATGAAGTGTCTTGGTGTGAAGTAGCATGGTGACAACACGTTCCATTATAAGATACCGGTGTCCCCACCATCCCCTCCTCCCCTAGATCTATCAGGGTTGCACAATCCTCCTCCTCCTCATCACCAGGGATATCAAGATGGGATGATGCTGTCTCATCAGGGGGTAGTGAGGATACCTCACCCACCGACTGGTCATGGTCCCCTGTATTATTACACAAGTCCCGGAACTCTCTCGGTTCTTCCTCCACTAATCTCCTAAAGGTCAGCTTTTCCTTCAGCGAGAGGACACTCTTCTTAGTTTTAATCAACTTCTGCCGGGATGGTCTCCTCTTACGGTGTGATCTGAGCCCACAGCACCCGGTGCTACTCTCATTATCTGAATCCAGTAGGGAGTGTATATCACTGGTGCTGGTAGAGCTAGACTGGGTGTTCTTGATGGTGCTGGTGGTACTGACGTGGCATTGTTGGAGAAGTTCCGTCGGGACTGAGAGTCGTGTCTGAAATATGGAGGGGGGGGGGTATTATAGGAACATAGATAAACGTGAAACGACAAAAGTAAACGGTGCAAAACTATGAACAACTTCATATCTCATCTATGAACAACTTCACACACAAAAACAAACATGTACCGTGTCAAACCGTGTCTCCTCATTAACAAGTTCATAATTGACATCTCAAACATACCTCAGTTAGTTCGGAGGTAGAGTCACAACAGGAATTATCCTGATGTACCATCTTGGTCCGCTGATGGACTGCAGTTGTACAGTGGTGTGTGGCGGCAGGCATAGCATATAAAACATATACAACCAGAGAGAGAGAGAGAGTGTGTTGCCAGTGTAGACAGCAGCTGTAGGAGATTCTTAGGGAGACTTTTAGTCTGCCGAGGAGGGGGCTGCAAGGGATAATAAAGTAGGATAAATGCGAGAGAGCGAGGGAGAGAGATAAAATGTGATCTGGGATGGAGAGGGAAGTCGTATTTTGGACGTAACGTCTACTTATAGACGAAAACGGTCAAACGCAAATAAGGGGTAGGACAGATTGTAGCGCTAAGATGTTCTAGAAGACAAGTCGGGTGGACCAGATAAGAACATTTGTTAATTGTTACACGCGATAAGCGACTTAGTGCACCAAAACCCAAGGATTGTCTCTGTAGTGTGGTGTTTAGCAATGTCCGCTATATTGGGAGAGGTGGGTGGGGGAGGCGGGTGGGGTGGCGGGTGGTGTGGAGGGGGTGGAGGCAGGCAGGCATGGCCAAAAATGCTTCTTTAAACTAACAACTGGACTTTTTGTTGCCGGGGAGACTGCTTGCTGGTAACTGAGAAATCATATGTGCTCGAATAATAAATCAGTCTTTAGTTTTTATTGAGCCTGCACGTGGCGTGCATCTTGGTGTGCACTTTCCTGACTCCTGAGCCGCGCCTGGATATCGTTCCTGGCCAGGTATACCGTTCCTGGATACCGTTCCCAGGCATGGGTGCTTCACACGGCAGGGAAATTCAGCGTTATGTTAACATAACGCAAATAATCTTGTTTCATTTCAACATGTTTTTCTACATTCTCTCTCTCCTGTTTTTGCCTGCCCAAACTCTTGTGTGCTGGAGAGGAGTATCTCCTGTATCTTGCGATGGGTCTGCGTAAGTTTTGTTTTGTTGTTTGTTCTATCATTTTGTCACAACTCATTTTCTCAATCAGGATTGAAGCGTGTTATTACTCTGAAACTTCAGGGGATAGTGGCTGTGGACTATGTCCTAACAACCTGCTTGCGTATGACTGCTACATATGCCACAGCTCATGGTGCAATGGGTAAGTGATTAATCTCTCCATAATGCACTCATTCTCTCCCTGATCTCCTTCATTTTTTATACTTTCTAACCCTTTTTATACTTTTTAACCCTTCCTAATTCAGGAACTCTACTCTGATATTGGAGTCATACGAAAAGAGGACCCTGACCTGTGAGAAACCGAAAACTGAAGCCTGCTCCTGCAAAGAGAAATCTGCTCCAGCCACCGGACTCTCCCAAGCCTTCCTAATATGTTCCAATGCACTACAGGCCTTATTAACTATAGTGTCTATTTTGTATACCATTTTACTAAGACGAAGGGTCAGGGGACTGAAAAGGGAGAGAGAAAGAGACAATCATGTGGTTTTTTCTACGCTCTAAAATAATACCATGACTATGGTATCTGATTGGTAACATAGACACCTGGCGCGACCCCCGCACCGGCACACAGGTGTCGGCTCCGCCCCAAAAAGGGTCGTTTCTTTCAAGGGATGTTGCACGCGATCCACTGGACCGATTTGCATCCGGTTTGTCGCAAAAGACTGCAAATTAGTTCTAATTTACTAGAAAATACCTAAGTTTGTCTGTCAACAGGAAGTGGGTCAAAATTGACACTGAAGTCAAATCTATAATCTGACTTCCGACAGTTTCTGCACTACGCCCATGCGGTTTAGAAGATATTGGGAGATATGTATGTTGATGCAATTAGCATCAGTCATCAGATGTTGATGCCTGGTATTTTCCAGTACTCATAAGGCCTCAACCTATCTCCCAATATCGTCAGACTCAGTCTAAACCGCCTGGGAGTGGTGCAAAAACACTTCAGTGTAAATTTTGACCCAATTCTTGTTCACAGACAAACTTCTCGGGTATTTTCCAGTAAACTAGGACCAATTTGCAGTCTCATGTAACAAGCGGGATCACGTGAAAGATCTCTTGAAAGACACGACCCTTTTTTAGGGGGCAGAGCCGACACCTGTGTGCGGGGGGTGGCACCAGGTGTCTATGTCACCAAGGTATTTGATAATGATTTGCCAGGTTCTGATCGAGCTAATACCATTTCTAAATTGTTTACAATCGATTTTTTGTTCTTCCGGAACCTAACGTTGGCTAATTCCAATCTGGTCTCCTCAACTGTCTCCTGGAGCAGCTCTCCGTTTCTACTGGTATGTTGATGGAAATACCACCCGAAGCCAGAGTCCTCCCAGCCAATTCTGGCGTTAAAATCTCCGGCAACGACAAGGAGGTTATGAGCTGGAACAGTATTGATGTAGTCCCTGAGATCGTGGTGAAACTTTTCAACTTCTTCTACATTCGCACACTCAGTGGGCGAGTAAACCGAGATGACTGTCAGTTTCGGATTACCGGCCAAGGTAATGGCTAACAGAGCATCGAGAACCCCGGTGTTAGTCTGAAGTGTTTCAGAGTTTACTGGGTAATTAATAGGGTTAGGAATTCAGACGTACGTCATATCAGACGGAAGTGCAACATGCTCAGACGTAACTAATTTGTCATGACCATTCACTGCGTAATGTCTGCGTAGACACTGCTCATAAACTGTGTATCCCTTTTATGTGGGAATGTGTGTCACATCAGTGGTTTTTGGTGATACCTATTAAACCACATTTCTCTGTGGCACGCCCAACTTCTCACCACAGCCTAATAATAGTGTGAAGCTAAAGCTATAGTTCTGAAGAACCTTCTACAACATTTTGGGGAATATTTTCCGCAACTGTCAGGCCAATTCTCTGAGAATAAGTCCAGGCAAATGCTTTGACAGCCCCGCAAATTCGGAAAGTACAGGGTGTCTCACTATCTTTGCATATCACGCAATGATAGTGGGACACCCTGTACAATTCCGAACCCGGAAGTTCCCCAGAACACGCCAAGACAGAGCTGCGAGCTGAGCTGAAGGTGTGAAGACGGAGTTTCCCGTTTTTTAGCCATTGTCCACGCTTTTCTCTATGTTCTCTCTGTTCGAAATTCCATGTACCACTTCATGCCGTGTTGTGGTGCCGTTTTATTTTCACGTGATATAAGAGAACGGGAGAGAGAGAGAGAGAGGGAGAGAGAGGGAGAGAGAGAGAGAGAGAGAGTAGATATCAGAGAGATGCGATAGATAGAGAGAGTTAGCATAGAGATATCTCTCTCTCTCTGCTCGCTCTACATCTCTCCTCGCTTCTCGCGCTTCCTACTCTAGCCTCTCTCCTCTCTCTCTTCCTCTCGCACTCTCTCTCTCTCCTCTCTTCGCTCTCTCGTCCTCGCGCGTCTCTGGCTCTCTCTCTCTCTCTCTCCTCTCTCTCTCTGCTCCTCTCTCTTCGCTCTCTCTCTCTCTCTCTCTCTCCTCTCTGCCTCTGCTCTCTCTCTCTCATCCTCTTCTCTTCTGCTCTCTCGTTCTGCTGCTCGCTCGCTGTACTCTCTCTCTGCTCGTTCTCCTATGCACGTTCTCTCTCTGCTCTCGCTCTTCTCTCTCTTCCTCTCTCTCTGCTCGCTCCGCGTCCTCTTCTGCTCTCTTCTACTGGCCATACTCTCTCTCTCTTTCTTCAAAACGCCTCGTGTCGATCGTCTCTTGCTACTTCTATTCTGTTGGTCTTCTGTTCTCTCTCTCTCTCTCTCTCTTCTTCTCTCCTCCTTCTCCCCCTTCTTTTCTGTGTTTTTTCCTCCCCTCCTCGTTCCTTCCCACCCTTCTTTTGTTTCCACCCTCCTCTTTTTTCATCGCGTGTTTGCCAAGAGTGCAATTCTCAAACCATCAACCCTACCCCCCAAGCTATTTTCGTAACAATGTCACGGGCGGTTCAGTGTGGGAGAGAACAAAAGAGAAATATAAAAAGGAAGTTAGGGAGAAAGTGAGAGACAGAGATAGTGAGATGGAGAGGGTGATAAAAAAGGGAAAGAATCCAAAAAATTGAATTCTCTGTCACACGTTATGTCACAGCGTTGTCTGATTGCATTAAACGGTCTCACTGCTATAAACAAGCAGGCGGAAGAATTTTATTAGTTAGAAAATAACAGCTCAGTTCTCGTATTCGCCATCAACTGCAGCAGCAGGCTTTTTATTCGTACAAGGCTGAGTTGCACTTTGTTCTAACCTGACTTGCAGGGAGTAGTGAGACAGGGTTGAATAATGCTGAGTTGGCGTGGAATTACATTAACCCAGGCCCAGAGTTGATGAGTCAGCTAGTTCCCCAGAAGTTTAGACAACGTACCAGAATTGAACTATGAGTATCACCGCCATACCTATTTTTACGCAGAAATGAAAGTCTGAGATAGTCAATATACGCTCCATTTCGTGTTCAACTGTTTTAGTTTTGACAGTTCCATCAGCAACATAATCTCTCACTCGTACCATTATGGTCTGATTGTTAGTGGTAGGATCATACTGTCACAGCTGAATGCCATGATGATCATGGTAGCTCGTTGGCCGTGGAGGGATACTGTCACAGGAACGCAGCTGCAGTATTTGGTGAAGCTATATCACAGTTCACACTGCACTGTATAATATACACTGTATATCGGTTACTTTACCGGGCACATGCATTAATGCACTCATGGCAGCTTTATATCTCACACTCCATTAAGTATGGCATGGCTTCTTCTTCTTCTTCTTTTTCTATACAACTAGCTCGTCATGTAACTGTGCCACTATATCTGTATGTCTAGCACCTAGCTCTGTGCCATGTCGACCTGGCACCTAGCATCACACTTATGTCATTCTGCAGCAGTAATAACCTACCCCCTCCTCCTCCTTTTGCTGTAGTAACAACTGCAAAGGGGGCACAGGGCCAACAACTTCATAATCACAACCAGCAGCAGCTCTCTCTGTGTGCTCACATGTTAGTGCTCATTGTGTATTTCGGGACACGCGTTTAGTAATTCTTAATTAAAACTTGCCATGTCACACCCTAATTATCTTAACCCAATGCACCTGACTTTGTTTCACAAACCACAGTCCACTATATTATACAGCCATGAGTTTTGTAGTATAGTGCTTGAATAGAAATTAGGGACATGTGAATTGTGAATTTCGTATCCCATTTTGTTCGCCTGACAGCAGCTTCATCAGTGGTCTTTTTAATGCCTCTTTATCAAACCACTATTATATTCTTCCTAACCGCACGACTATAATTGTAAACTAATTAATAATTCCCTGGTTGTGATTAGTTTTCCCGCCCACAATCCCACATGTGTTTGGTTTAGTGGATCTCTAAATTTGATTACTCTGCAGCTACATCTTGGGCACGTCGTGCTATCCCCTGCCAAAGCTGCATCAGTGGTATAATACATAACCCCAATCCATTAGCAGATAGATCAGATAGTACAATTATGCCTCGATTTGTATCAGCGCCCAAATGCGTCGTCTGTGGAAAGAGCGTATACGCTGCAGAGGAGCTGCATGCCGTTGGAAAACTGTACCACAAGTATGTTTTGGAAGTTCGGGACAACGATTAGAATTTGTTTTGGAATTCATCTATTCCCTAAGCCCTCCAATTTATCTTTAAATAATGCCTTTACCCAAAACTCTCCAACTCTTCTTGTAGGACGTGTTTCAAATGTACCTAAAACTCTCCAATTCTCCCTTTAAAACTTTCCAATTCCCCCTTTAAAACTCTCCAATTATCCGGCCTTTAAAACTCTCCAATTCTCCCTTTAAAACTCCCCAACTCCCCCTTTAAAACTCTCAAATTCTCCCTTTAAAACTCTCCAATTCTCCCTTTAAATCTCTCCAATTCCTCCATTAAAACTCTCCAATTCTCCCTTTAAAACTCTCCAATTCCCCCTTTAAAACTCTCCAATTCTCCCTTTAAAACTCTCCAATTCTCCCTTTAAATCTCTCCAATTCTCCCTTTAAAACTCTCCAATTCTCCCTTTAAATCTCTCCGATTCTCCATCTGCAGGACGTGTTTCAAATGTAACTCTCCAATTCTCCCTCTGCAGGACTTGTTTCAAATGCACCGCATGTGGTAAGAAACTGACCCCTGGCCAGGAGACTGTTCATGAGGACGCTCCTTTCTGCAAGAACTGCTACGGAAAGAAATTCGGACCCAAGGGTAGGTTGATGGTACCATTGCTACCTGTTGAATCCGCTAACAGATGCCAAATGGTTGTCATGGTTACTGTATGGTTCCATTGCCACCTATTTTGTTTGTCAAGGTTACCATTAATCTCTCTCGCCACACAAGCTGCATGGCTTGTCTGCCGAGAGAGATTGGAGAGAGAGGATAGAAGCTAAAACTAATGTATAATACTATAATAACCCTCTTCCTTCCTTCTTCAGGAATTGGAGGTGGAGCAACTGCCGGATGTCTTGCGGAGGACGCCGAATAATTCCACCCAGCGATATGTGATCACCACACAATTTTGTAGTTTTGATATGAAATATAACTTTTGGATTTAAAATGTAAATTTTTGAAACTCGTTTGTAGGATTTCTAAAAAGGGTCGTTTAGTACTTCTACATAACATTTAACGGGTGACAACTAAAAATCTGGACAATTTTCTGTGAGCTCTAGCGCCGACCCCGCTTGAGATACAGCTTCAGGCCTGAGCTAGAACGATTTTTCAGACAATTTTAAATCAGAATAACACAACGGGAAAAATTAAAAAGTTCATTTTCATTGCGATATCGCATCATTTCCTCTTGACCCACCAAAGCATGTAGTACTTGAAATTTACACACTTTTCTAGCACCTCTAGCGCCTTTTATTTTTGAGATACAGCTTCGGGGCAGCAATAGAATGATTTTTCAGACGATTTTGAACAAAATTAACTTTGTTTCACACTCTGATAATCTCAATTCTAATCACAGAATCATCTGTAACAAACCCTCCAAAGCGTAGTTTACAGGTAATTTGAGAAATCGCCATTTTGACGATCTCTCGAAACATTTATGACGTGGAAAACCAACTTCCTGATAAGCTAAAATTTTGAAACTTGGCAGTTATGTTGGGTATGGCATGAACAACCAAACATCCAATTTTGAGAATTTTATCTCATCGGGAACGTTGTTTCTGATCACACAGAAATCTCAAATCTCCGTACACATGCTTTGGTGGGTCAAGAGGAAATGATGCGATAACGCAATGAAATTGAACTTTTTAGTTTTTCCAGTTGTGTTATTCTGATTCAAAATTGTCTGAAAAATCGTTCTAGCTCAGGCCTGAAGCTGTATCTCAAGCGGGGCCGGCGCTAGAGCTTACAGAAAATTGTCCAGATTTTTAGTTGTCACCCGTTATGGTGACATCAGCATCTCATGCATAACTAGAGGACTCAATAACTCGACCAGTCGACTTGCACACATATCACATTGAAGAATTTCTCTTGTGGTAATGGTCAATCTATAAGTCATTTGCCATAAGTAGTTCTTATAATTTCTATCTCTCTATCTGATCTCTGATCGCTCTTTGTCTCTGATCTCTCTCTCTCTCACTCTCTTTCTCTCTCCCCTCCCTCTCTTTCTGTAGTATCAGATTCTGCGAGGCCCAGAATTTGATTGAGATGAATCATGATCTGCTCAATAGATTCTCGTAATAATTTCGTAATCTGCACCAGCTGTCTCGCATATATTGCTAAGTCAAATAGTTAATATATTCATACGTAGTGTCTTGACGAAAGTCGCAATAGTTCATTAAGGTTCCAAACCACCAGAAGAAGAAGATACAGTGTCTTGGGTGTGTCTTGTGTATTTGTCAGTTTGTCACCATCTCCAACATCTATATCTAGCCGGGTGGGAACGTGAACTGAGCTTTAATTCCCGGGGTAGAGGGAGAGCAAGGAAGTGAGACCTCCTTAGGGAGGACGAGGTGATCCATTGGGGGTAGCACCAAACCACCACCACCACCACTACCACCTGATTCATAGGAGAAGGTACTCTCAGTACAATATGGCAGACTCCTCTCATCGTCATCATTTAGCAGGTCATCATTACTAGCTGCTACCCTGTCTAATTTAGCACGTGCAAGGGACCGGACCCTCTCTTCCTCACTGTACAACATGCTACTACCCTCACTCAAACTATTTCTAGTCCTCCTGGGTACTCTTGGTTGGTATAACTGCTCATGGCTAGCTCTCATGTTGTTGCTTTCAATGATTCGGTTCCGGGCTAATTCCCTTATTCTCTGCTCCTCAGCCCGAGCTAGGATCAGGGAAGGGAGGGACCCCATCATATGCGGGGAGGACAGGGATCCAATCATATGAGGAGCAGGGGCTGGGGAGACCATCATATGGGGAGGAGCAGGGGTTGACAGCTGATGCAGGGTCGGTGACATATGGGGGTGTATCATAGTAGGGGTCTGCAGGGTCGGTGATACCATGTTGTTCCGGAACTGCTGCTGATGAGGGTTGGGAGACTGCTGGTGATGAGAGTTGTGGGACAGAGATGAGAGGAGGGTTAGTTCAGGGGAGTTAGTGATTGGAAGTAGACGCTGCTCCGCTGGTTTCTTATTAGACCCACCTTCAATATTCTTGTTATGGTCTGACCTGCTTTTATTATTCGGTTTCTTTTTGTCACTTTTCTTCACTTTTCTCTTCTTCCTCCCACAACAACACAAACTAGTGAGACAAGAACAGCACTGGGCCGCATACCCAAACACCTTACAGAGTCGTCCAACAACACCCAAAATAATGATAAAACCCACCACCGCAACAGCCATGACCACTCCCTCCTGCCAGGTATCAATACCCCCGAACCATTCCACTGGGTTGAGGTACTTGGCCCATGTTGAGGGGCTGAAAATAGAATCCTTTTCTGTCACAGTGTAGTTGATGGTGTTGTTTGGTCGGTTAAAGTCGTCTGGGGACTCTACTTTGCAGTATATTGTCTTGCACTGTAGCTGGTAGTCACCTAAATAGGGAGAAAGGAGATGAGAAGGGTCACAGTTGGACACACACTTAGTAGGAAAATAGTCGTGAATGAATCTCAGATTCAGGTCACGGTTAATTTCACCGGAGACCTTAGGTTTCAGGGTTATTCTTGGTTAATTTATTCCCTGAAAATTTCCCTGATATCTCAGGAAATACTGAAATAGCCGTTACTGAGCCCTGAGATCTGAGCCCGAATAGATCGCCCGAAAGATATATTTGCGTATTACGTGAAATCGTACTTTCACCACACACACACAAAGGCACACAGAAGGCACATGTGCCTTTTGTAATTTATGTGGTGATTGGTGAAAGTGTGGTGAAACGTAATGCGCAGATGATTAGATGAATCTTTCGGGCGATCTATTCGGGCTCTCCTTTCGCGAAAGGAGAGCCCGAATAGATCGTCCGAAAGATTCATCTGCGCGTCGAAATTTCGATCCCCCGTGTATGGGGAAAGAGAGGAAGTGATAGAGAGAAATTGAGTCAGATAGAGAGGCTAGGGAGAGAACAGGGGAGTGTGTAAGTATGGTAATACATATATTGCCGCCAGGTGCTTATAGAAGAAAGAGATCAAAGAGAGAGAGAGAGAGAGATAGAGAGGGAGAGATAGAGAGGGAGAGATAGAGAGATAGAGAGATAGATAGAGAGAGATAGATAGAGAGAGAGAGAGATAGAGAGATAGAGAGGGAGACCCATGGAAACACATCGAAAAAGGAATAACTGATCAAGCTGTTATATCATAGCGGCCCGGTTGCAAGTGTGTTACCACCTTTTATTACAAGAGGGATTATAAGAGTTTTGCATTAGTGTGTGCTTTTGTGAAACAGCAGTCGATCAATAGTCCAAACTATTTCATGTCTGCAATGTTAGAAAGTTTTTAGAAGTACTGATTTTTGTTCGGCAATGTTTGTTTCGTACCAAATGAACATGGAAACGTGGGAATCCAGAATCCTAAGTCTAAACTCGTGTTTTGTTTTGGAATCGTAGAACATGTAGTCATGTGCAATTGTGCTAAATATAAATATTATACTTTGTAACTCTATCTAACTCTACTTCATAACTACCTATATAACCAACCCCGTACAATATTTCATTTTCATTGAAAAACTGAGAAGCAGCCTGAAAATTTCAAGCTGCTTCTCAGTTTTTCAACCAATAATTCACTGTACTGCTGTCACGGTCGCCTGTAGTATTGGCCTCACTCTATATTCTCATTTCTTTAAAATAAGCTAAGCAGAGCATTTGCCCTGACAGCTGTACTAAATATTGTACAAAACTACCATACTGAGTAATAATTTTGATATCTTTGGTAAACCCGGTAACTTATTTAACCATCACCAGTAAGATATAGTGCTAAAATTAATTATTTTTTTACTTCCACTTCCCCACTAGTACAATTATGCATTTGAGTAACACACAAAATCTATATTTCATTCGGACCCCGATTTACCCCGATTTACGGACTCAACAAGATTTACCGGCATACGATCAGTGGAAAGGGTTTTGCCCGGTAAATCGGGGTTCCGATAAATCGTAATAACGAAAATTGCATCTAGTAAGCAGTACACACCAGTAAAAATTAAAATTTAAAAAATTGATTTAAAAAATTGATTTTAAAATCCAACATCCTAAAATCGTTGTTGAGTAAATCGGGACTCCTGTAAATCCTGTCTGGCGGCGCCAGACCCCAATTTGATTCTCAGATGGATCGCGGCGCCAGACAGTGTAAATCGGGCTCCGACTGCAGTATTACTAAATACTAACCCGTATGGAGGCATATTTCAGCTTGGTCCCCATCACTCTCGTCACTGCACCACTCCGTTAGAGCGATCACTTTTGAGTAATTCTCCGCTACTCCCGTCCTTTCCCTGTATGGGGGGGGGGGGGGTGTGTGGCCTGGGTGGGGTTTTAAACCACTCCCATCATTCCTCTCACTTAGCTCCCACTTAGTCGGCCTATATTTTATCACGCCACAGTCCCCCACACGTGTTTCCCGAATTGAGCAGTACAAAAAAAGGAGGATGGAGGGTTAACCCCTTGCTTAGCCTTTTCCTCAGACTCCACCCGAAACAGGGGGGGCCGGGGGGGGGGGAGGGCTTCTACACATATATGAGGAAGTGTTACTAATTAGTAATTACCTGGAGGTAACGGTAAGAACAAAACTTTCATCGAGATGATGTGTTCCCCGGATCAGACCATAGAGGGTTCCCTGACCATTCACTACCGTCACATTTAGGTACCTATTTGTACAGGGGGGGGGGGTAGAGGGAGAGGAGCTAGGGGATCAAGTTGTTGTAGTTGGAGGGAGAGGAGCTATAGCTATTATATGGATCAAGTGGGGCCAGGGGCGGGGAGTAATCCACCGTGTAAGATACGAAAAGGAGAGCATCACTATTATAATTCACTGATTGTTTTACCGGTTGGAGTGGTTATCAAAGAATGCCTTGCCAAAGAAATCTTCGAAACTTGGTGTCGAGAACTCCTGGGTCACAACCATCACACCTCTCAGGACTATATTTATTGTCACCCTGGGAAACCTGGAACATGTGTCAGATAAAATCCAGGGAAACCTGGAACATGTGTCAGATAAAATCCTGGGAAACCTGGAACATGTGTCAGATAAAATCCTGGGAAACCTGGAACATGTGTCAAATAAAATCCTGGGAAACCTGGAACATGTGTCAGATAAAATCCTGGGAAACCTGGAACATGTGTCAGATAAAATCCAGGGAAACCTGGAACATGTGTCAGATAAAATCCAGGGAAACCTGGAACATGTGTCAGATAAAATCCTGGGAAACCTGGAACATTTGTCAGATAAAATCCTGGGAAACCTGGAACATGTGTCAGATAAAATCCTGGGAAACCTGGAACATGTGTCAGATAAAATCCTGGGAAACCTGGAACATGTGTCAGATAAAATCCTGGGAAACCTGGAACATGTGTCAGATAAAATCCTGGGAAACCTGGAACATTTGTCAGATAAAATCCTGGGAAACCTGGAACATGTGTCAGATAAAACCCTGGGAAACCTGGAACATGTGTCAGATAAAACCCTGGGAAACCTGGAACATGTGTCAGATAAAATCCTGGGAAACCTGGAACATGTGTCAGATAAAATCCAGGGAAACCTGGAACATGTGTCAGATAAAATCCTGGGAAACCTGGAACATGTGTCAGATAAAACCCTGGGAAACCTGGAACATGTGTCAGATAAAATCCTGGGAAACCTGGAACATGTGTCAGATAAAATCCTGGGAAACCTGGAACATGTGTCAGATAAAATCCTGGGAAACCTGGAACATGTGTCAGATAAAATCCTGGGAAACCTGGAACATGTGTCAGATAAGATCCTGGGAAACCTGGAACATAAGTCAGATAAAATCCTGGGAAACCTGGAACATGTGTCAGATAAAATCCTGGGAAACCTGGAACATGTGTCAGATAAGATCCTGGGAAACCTGGAACATAAGTCAGATAAAATCCTGAGAAACCTGGAACATGTGTCAGATAAGATCTGGTGAAATATTTTATACCTCTTTTATACGCAAACACAGTACACCCAAACACAGGAAAGTGGACAATATAATTGTTTTCTTGTACAAGCTCAGTTTAGCATCAGGCACTATACCTATGTTATTATTATGAACAGCACTTACTGGTTGTACTTTACAGAGACCGTCCTTTGGATGTTGTCCCTGACAGGCAGACTTGATGGAAGATGCGTGGAAATCTGTTACATCACGTGAATCTCTATCTATACGCTCCTCTTTCAGAGCAGAAAATGTAACTTCTGCCTCACTACTTCCACAATTCTCAACCTGACAAGCGACAGACGATGAGAGAGAGATAGAGAGAGAGGGGAGAGAGAGAGGGGGAAGAAAGAACGTGCTAAAAGCGTGACAGGTTACTTAGAAAAAGGGGAAGTTCACTAAATGAAGCTTTTTGAGCTCTTTCTGAAATTATATGGCGAGGTTGTCTTAACATGCACCTTTCATATAAAGCTCTATTTCTGTTATACCCATGAATTGTAGTACTGTCAGAGCAAATTGGCCTGCAATCAGACCTGATCCCATTATCATTTCTTCAAATGAACCGCGATGGTCAGAGCGCTGGCCTGACAGTGCTAGTACCCTAATTATGCCCCTTCAGTTCTTCGCCCTATAAAAGGTGCATTCTTCTATTGAATATTGATAACTTTGGGGGAGATTGCTTTTCGATCACATCAAAGCTAGGAGAGACCTCTTTATGTTATAATGAACCTCTGTTTTGTTGTAATGAACCTCTATTTATTTTTTTATGTTTGTAAATTTACCCCTGAGGTTTCAGGGTTCATTGACGGTTATTCCAGTTGTTTTTCAGTGCTCTTCTTATTAAACTTACATTGACATCAAAGGCTTGCTTGACTTGCTGTGCATCAAACTCTCTCCTCCCCGAATCCCTGATCTTGTACCATCCCAATTTAGTGATATCCCATTCTTCTAGGGAATTAACGTCAAGATTCGTCCTCACATCCTCCTCATTGGCAATACCAAAGTACCTACAGAATTGAAATGCTGTTATGATTCAGAGAGAGTACCTACCTACAATTTAATTTAAACGCTGTTATGATTCAAGTTTCAGATTTTGGATTTTAGATTTTAGCTGGAAAATTCAGGAACTTTCTGACTCCTAGGCGGGGCTAGACTAAAGAGAGATAAGTCATACCAGAGATACCAGATCTCGAACTGTCAGAGCATTGGCCCTGCCGCGCGAGAACTGTGGTCAGAGCATTGGCCTGACAGATCTCGTAGCATCTGAGAACTCATATATATTGAAAGTTTCAAATCGTGATATAATATCAGCCGAGTGTAGTACGACTACGTGGTAGAGAGCTACCCCCCTTATTACCAGAGACTATAACTACTGCAGCAGCAGCTGCTACGGATCTTCTTACATTTCATTCAGCTTCAAGCTCTATAGCATTCTCTTTGTCTAAGGGCTTGATATAGGCTCGATGTTTAAACTTCTCGTATTTTTCCTTTTTCTTCTATCTCTATATCTATTATTCATTTCATTTTAACTCTTTTTCACTCTCTTTTTCCTGCTGACATTTAGATTAAACTCTCACGTCATATTTATTCGCGTCAATTTAAGTTCTTAAACATTGCTATAAACCGATTGATTTTTCAAAAAGGCATTTAAATATGGCATGAAAATAACACATACAGAATTGCAATCCTGCATGTGTCATTTTCATGCCTGAATGAAACTATAGTCAACACCTGGAGTTGCCCTGCATGGTTACCACGGCAACAACAACATCTGGTTACCATGGCAACAACAACATGGTTACCATGACAACAAAATGGTTACCATGGCAACAACAACATGGTTACCATGGCAACAACAACTCCACTACTTACCATCCATCAGGGATGTTGTTAACATTTCCAAGGCTATCAAAGGAAATATTTTCGATTACATCATCGTCAATCAATGGAAACATCGTACCTTAGTGGGAAATTTAGTTTAGTTAGAGAGAGAGTCTTCTTTTACCTTCTCGAAGCTTCGAGCTTTTATTTGATTTGGTATATTTTCTAGAAATTAATCATAGCTGGTGATTTGATTGAAAGTTTGTGCACATTTAAAAGTATAAGATTGTGACAGATTGTGCAATTATGGTTCCACAGAATTCGAAAAAAAGAGATCTCTCATCCATGCCCGGTTTGAAACTCATACTATTCGTATTGAATTGTACTTGCAGTTGTAGTTTTGAGAGGTAACTTCCCGGGGAAATTATTGTCATTTGTAATTATATCATTAATTCATATCACTACATATCATTATTAATTCATTTTAATTAACTTTAATTAACTTACTGCCACTAAATAAGTTGTGAATCTGTGTATCAGTGGCACCGTCTCGTGTGCTGATAGTAAAGCTACCCCGAACTGACACGTCAGACAACTCGAAGGCCTTGTAAACCACCTCTCCGCTCTGTTTCACTCGCACTGAGCAGCACACCTGTGTTGAATTGTTAATTTTATTGATTTAGTACCATGTTAGGTCATTGTTTAATTGTACTTTCAATTAATTCAATTACATGTTATAATTGGGCACTATAGCTATAGGGTCTCACTGGGCATTGCGCCCCTCTGATCACATATACCACCTAGTATTTTGGTCTATAATTGATATGTTTCATGAAACCGTGCAGCTACTAGCTAGTATTCTATGTAGTATAGAGCTGATTTCAGAGATAGATTTCAGAGAATTTGTATGTGGTTAACTGATTTACTGATTTATTGGAAATGATCGGAGAGGGAGTTATACAGGTGTTACCATGATCATTAGGGGGAGCAGCAGCTGTTGTGGGTTGTTAGAGGGGGGGGGGGGGTGTGATGATTTCAGGTGCAGATCTATCTATCTGATATAAAGCTGTGCAAATAACTGATTTCACAGCCGAACACAGAGAGCATGCAATTAGGAACCTATAGAAAGACTTGCCCAAATTAGGGGGTTACAGAGAAAAGTGTGGGGTAGTTAATTAATTAATTGATCAGTTGATCGATGGATAGATCTTATACAATGTGCAAACGACCAAACTCGTCACTCGAGATACACACTTACATCTGCGTCTCCAAGCTGTGACTGAAAACCACACCCAATAGTGCTCTGTCCCTGTTTGTAGACGTTGTAGCAGTGGGTGGTTGATCCCCCGTCCACTCTACAACTATCACGCTCAGGATAGCAGTGCTTTTCTGCCATAGGGCAGTCACATATGCATTGAACCTTGGGAGATAGAGAGAGAGAGAGAGAGAGAGAGAGAGAGAGAGAGAGAGGAGAGAGAGAGAGAGAGAGGAGAGAGAGCGACTAGATGACTACGAAATTTAGATATACGATAGCGCTCGCAGATCCTCTCTCGCTCTCGCTCTCTCCTTCGCTTATCTCTCTCTTCTCTCTCTCTCTCTTTTCTCGCTGCGCTCTCCTTCTCTCGCTTCTCTCTCTCTCTCTCTCTCTCGCTCTCTCTCTCTCTCCTCTCTCTCTCTCTCTCCCTCTCTCTCCTCTCTCTCTTCTCTCTCTCTCTCCTCTGCCGCTCTGCTCCTCTGCCAGCTCTTTACCTCACCCTGTCACTAATTCCTCTGCTCCCCTCTTGAATACAATAGTCAATGTGTAATAAATTCTAACTAACTGCTCCCGGGAACTGCGTGGGTGAAATGGTAGGTATTTTTAAAATTGTAAATTCCTTCTACACTATCGAACGTGAACTGATAGCTTTTCCCCTCGGATCCCTGAAAGTGTCATGATTAGAAACATTGACTTGAGTCTTGACTAGATTATTTGCTATATTAGCACATTTGTCAATATTAGTCCCCTTCATATATCTTTGGGGGGGACGGCTATAATTTTCCATATTTAAAACCCCCATAGGCCCCCACTACTTAGAAGATCATTTTCAAAACTTTTAACGTCGGGAGGGGGGGGGTTAAAGAAGCCAAGATTTAAGTGATTAAAACCCCCCTTTAAACCCCCCCACACCATCTTTTCCTTTTATCCCCCTCCCCTACTAAACAGGTAATACTCTTTTGACCCTCTAACACCCATTTTTACAAACTTGTGAGGTCCCCTATTTGTTATACCCCTTATTTTAACAAAAACCTTTTACATCTTTTTTGCGATCGGGGTGTCCCAAAGTTCCCACCTACCACTTGTGGATCCATCACAGTAAAACAAGCCGTTTCCCCCGTTCCCACATCAAATGATACTATTGTTTCCGTTTCCCCCCTTTTTGCCGCTCTCGGTCATAACCAAGTTTGTTTTAATACTTTAAAAAAAAAAAACCATACTCCAGCACAAAACGCCCGGCCCGTTTGCTACCTGCCATCCGAAATATAGGTTTTTTTACCATAACCCTTTCCTGGGCAGTTTTCCCGACTGTGTGTGTAGAATTGAAAAAAAAAAACAAAAACGGACCCCTGTTTCATGGGCTGCTATTTTTTTTATTGCGACTAAGTTAATTTAAAAAAAACACCTTTCCCGAAAATTTTTTTTTCTTTTTTTTCGCGGTGCACTTTCTTAAAACTTTTTTTTTATTCTGGTACAAATTACCATACATAACACAGGGCGGTGCGTAACACATGTGCGTATTGTGTAATAGTCTGTCTGTCACGGAAACAGTATTCTCCCTGAAAACTTAAAGAATAGCACTGACCCAGCTGATACCTGAGGTCATTTATTGTTTAATAGCCGTGACCTGAACCTGAGATTCTGTTTTCCCCTATAATGTCCTCTATCACTACGATCACGTAGTTTGAGATTATTGAATTAGAGAACTATCGAATGGATCCCGGCCCATACAGCTGCTAAATTGCTGCCATTTGGTTCTTTGCCAAGGGGATTCCGACACGCGAACACAAAAGAGAAAGGGGAGGGGGAATATTGGATTAAAGAATATATACCCTGCTAACTTAAATAATGCGCCAGTGGCGAGAAGTCCCACTAGCGCGCTCTCAGTAAACAGCCAGTCCAGCGGCAGATTATTTCCCACTGGCAGGTTATTTATTTTTAACTCCTACGTAACATTCAAAGTGTGTGTAAATGATCAGTTCTTAATAAAATACAGAGGGAACACTATGTGCAACACTTACACACTACATTGGAGAGAAAGAAAGGACACATTCCGTCAATTACTCTCTCTTTATCTCCCCTTTTGTCTCACTATCTCTTTCTCTGTGTTATTTGTGACATGCCCCTTATCAGGCTATTTCTTTCACTCTCTTTCCTTAGCAACTGCTTAGTAACTGTTACCAAACAGTGTACACTCAATTGTGACGTGTTTTTAACTATTTCTCAGTTCTCTTTGTGTGTTTTGATTAGTGTTCTCTCTCTTGTTGGTGTGTAATACTTGAAATAAACAACTAAAGCAGGGTATATAACCCATAAACTCTGACCACTGGCACGTTATAGGTTTAAACCCCTCCGCCTCTCCCTCGGCTCCACCTCGGGATCGTCGTCGTGATTTAAACCAGTTTATCCGCCAGCGGCGGATAAACTCCAGCTAACTTCTCCCAGCGGCGCGCTGGGAGAAAGTTATCTGAAATAACGCGCCAGTGGCTAGAGTTTATGCCTCATATATCTGGAGACAGAGAGAAATAGAGAGCTATAATAGAGAGGAAAGGGAGCCGATCAATTCCAATCAGCCGAAGGCGAGGCCGGAGGGGCCATTAAAATGTAAAGTGGCTTGGTTTGTAGTTTTTTTACGAGAGATCTACAGTCTACACTAACAGCTTTACATTTATTCATTGGGCAAACCAATTTACCATCCTAAAATGCACGAGGGGGTACGTGGGGGTGCTCCTCTGCTGCTCCGTCAGAGATAGAAAGAGAGGGAGATAGAAAGAGAGGGAGATAGAAAGAGAGGGAGATAGAAAGAGAGAGAGAGAGAGACAGAAAGAGATCAGGGAGATAGAAAGAGAGGGAGATAGAAAGAGAGGGAGATAGAAAGAGAGGGAGATAGAAAGAGAGGGAGATAGAAAGAGAGGGAGATAGAAAGAGAGGGAGATAGAAAGAGAGGGAGATAGAAAGAGAGCTGGAGAGCTGCAGCAGCAGTAGTAGTGATCATATAGCTGCAGTGTTTAATTTGTTACCGCTGGTGCCAACGAGTGCACCTGTAATGTAAATCTCATATCTTTCCCCCTCTCTCTCTTTCTCTCTCTCTCTCTCTCTCTCTCTCTCTCTCTCTCTCTCTCTCTCTCTCACTCACTCTCTCTCTCTCTCTCTCTCTCTCTCTCTCTCTCTCTCTCTCTCTCTCTCTCACTCACTCTCTCTCTCTCTCTCTCTCTCTCTCTCTCTCTCTCTCTCTCTCTCTCTCCCTCTCTCTCTTTTCCTCTCACTCTCTCTCTCGCCCCTCTCTCTATCCTTGTCTCTCGCATTCTTTTCCTCTCTCCTCGCCTAACGGCCTAATCCCTTCACCATATCAACCGGCTGCTCTCTGCAGTATATTACCAGTTCTCTTTCTGCTTCAATCAATTTCCCAGGAAAAACCTTGCTTACTCTTGTGGTTTCTCAGTTTCTTGGAAAAACAGATTTCTTAGTATATTATATAAGTTTCTTGCAAGGCATTTACTATAACTATTCAATCATGTCCTCTTAATCTCTCATTTTAATGATCTTTGGTTAGAATCTGTCAGAACAATTGCACCATATAGAACATCTTTAGATGTAGGCCAGTAGGTATAAAGACAGCGCTTTGGGGCATGCTTCTTTTCTGTACTAAATTACAAGCTTATATATGGGCAATTAGTGATTTGCGGGTGTGTTGCACTGAAATGTGAAATACTAAGAAACGAGCTGATGTTACATGGGAGAAGAATATAGAAGGGGGTTATTCCTTAGTCAATTGATAGAACTGCAAAGCAGAACTGGCTATGCAGTCGGTGGGTATTATAATGGGGAAGGGAGCTGATAGTGATAGTGAGAGAGAGAGAGAGAGAGACTAAAGAGAGCAAGGAGATAGAGACAAAGGTTATACCATACAATAACTGTCCGTTGTGTTAGTATAATTGTATCAGTATGGCAGTTTTACGTCCTAATATGATAATTATATACCCAAACGCTTCGAATTGTTTTCCCATAAAGACCACCGCCATGTTAATGTCTGTGGTGAGCTGAAAGAGATGAAAATAGATTAGCTATAGCGAAGAATGGGGCTTTCAATGATGAAAAAGAGCCCACATGATGCATAATGTAAATGAGTGTAGCTATTGCTGTACCTATATTGCTGCAGTAGTTCTTCTTCTTCTTCTACGAGTGCCTGGACAAGGAACTATCGCTGATTAGAATTGGGGTGGGGTGGATATGATGGGTGAGGTAGGGCGGATGGGGTAGTGTGGACGGGGTGGGGTAGTGTGGATGGGGTGGGATGGAAATAGGGAGATAGAGAGAGAGAGAGGGAACAGTAAATGTCAACCTGAGGTGGATATCTGTTTACCATTGGAAAGGTATCCCTGTAGCAGCCGGAGCATCGTCCTGCACAATTACAGAGAGTAGTAAAAAGAGAAAGTAGTGCTTCTATATATAGCACTATAGTGCTCCTCCCTTGAACTTTCTAATAAAATCATTGATGAATTATCTTTTGAGTAGATCAGATGTAATACAGGTCTTCCTATACTAGCTGCATGTGGTGGAGAGTTTGAACATGTGCAGTAACGTGATACTGACGTTTACACTCTCAAATTAGTAGTGCAAATTGCTCCCGTCCCCATCCTGTCCGTTCCCTAGCTCCTTATACCCGATCTACTTTATCAGATACATATGTTGTGAGTTGGCGCTATTTCTTTTTACTTTACTATAATAGCAATCTCGGGCTTTCTTATGGATCTGCCCTTTAGGATTGCAGTTGGTCTAATTGGACAAAAATAGTGAAATTAGTTTTTCATCGTGTTTTCATCGATGTGTACAATTCAAGGTCGCCGGTATTTCATTATACCTCGAGACTACTCATGCGCCTCATAAACTTTTTGCCACTCATGCACTTCAATCTCGCTTAATTAATGAACAGATGCAATTTAATATTTCAACATATTTTAAAATATTTCTGGGTGTTTCTTCTCAATGGTGTCTCGCTCTCTCTTTTTGTGTAGAATTGGAGTCAGGTGCGGAATTTCTATGTGATCTGTATTATAAAACACTCGCGTCGATCACTTCTTTTCTTTTTGATCTCTCTCTCTCTCTCTCTCTCTCTCTCTCTCTCTCTCTCTCTCTCTCTCTCTCTCTCTCTCTCTCTCTCTCTCTCTCTCTCTCTCTCTCTCTCTCTCTCTCTCTCTCTCTCTCTCTCTCTCTCTCTCTCTCTCTCTCTCTCTCTCTCTCTCTCCCTCTAATGCATTTTGGGCTGCTGGGTCTTTCTTTCATTCACTTGCTTCGCTGGACCTAGATTTAACTATTAACTTACACTTCCGTTTCTCACATATAATTTGACCATAATCGTCTTCGCAGTCTTTTTAGTGGTCCTTCAGAACTTCTTTGATATTAACAAGATATACAACGATATAATGGTACTAAATCAAATAAATTGACAGAAGCTTTCGAGGTCACTGTGTATCACGTCTTCAGCTCTTTCGAGATCACTGTGTATCACGTCTTCAGCTCTTTGATATCTCTCTAATGCTCTCTAATGCTCTCTCTAATGCTGCTATTGGATCACATATATCTTGGTTAATAGACATCTATCAAGTGTCACGTATCTCATCAGTATCATTCCTGTATTGAACGTTGCATTAGGGACAGCCACACCCCTGCAGTTAACTGTAAGATCTTCTTAAGAACCAGTTTCCATTATAATGGACTCTCCCGCACTGAGAACTCGGAACACGTGCCCATTTTCTCAAAAAGGCAAAAGCAGCTAGAATATGATGAGCATTGAGCCATGTGTTGAACTTCTTGTGGATACCTTGTACACAAGCGCTATAATACTGAGTGTTGATCAGTGTATAGGTAATGAGTGTATTATAGGTCCATGTATCATATCTGTGCTTTGTAGAATTGTATTACAATTTCACACACAATGATCTACTAATATTCGTATTTCGTGACATTTTCTGTTGTAAGTGGAGCGAGAAGAGTGATCTAGTGATTTACAATCATCACACATTTTCTCTGCAGGGTATTATTCCACATACTCATACCGCGGTTGTAGGTGATTAATTATTACACGCATACCCACGTACCGCTCCCTATTCTGTCTCTAACTATGTAGGGTGTGCCGAACCGAGATACCACGATCAGTATGCTTATAGCCCTACAAGGGTACCTATAGGTCCTTGCCCTCCCCTTGAGCAATGAGCAACCTATACAGGCTGGGGTTTCCAGCCCAACCACATTCCTTAGTTCTACTATTGTTTTTTTCATGTTGCGGCCCCCTCGTGTAATATTGTACACATGTATAATTGTTTGAATCCACTCATGTGTAGTAGTCTTTTGTTCACATAGAAGCTTTCAGTAACTTTGTGCATCGTGTGTTGTATCATTTTATAACAATATTTCTAACAAAAGTTGTAGCAATATTAAAAAATTTTCAGCACGATAAATCAGCATTGACAAATATTTGATCATGTAAATTTTTCTCGAATGTATTTCATATCACTAGTAAACCCGTTCGCCCTACGGGCGAATTTCGGGGAACTGGTATTGGCAGCTGGATTAGGGAACACTGACATCATCAGTCTAACTAATGACATGCACTATCCCATCTTAAGTTACGGTACCGTAGAAGGAGCTCAAGCGGGATCGCTGCGAGTTTCTGGTTTCAGAACGTCAGATGATGATCAGGCGATCAAAGTTATAAAAGAACTTACTATTTCGTCTGTTTGCAGTATTCATCTGCCTTAATCTCTGAGATTGATCATCGGTTCTGTTTAACCTCTAACGTCTTGTTCGTTCTCTCTGGACTTCTTTTGGTGTTGCTGCATTTAAACCCCTCGGTGTATAATGGAAAAGTAGAGAATGGCGGTGAGATCTTGCGTGAATAACTCCAACTGTCGCTGTCGTATATCAACAGTTGTTGAAGAGAGCATATTAGCTGGAACAGTGACACAAACTAAAGCAAGATCAAATGCACGTGCACGTGCAGTATAGTAGCAACAGCCATTGGCAACGGCTCCGACCCCTGGCCCCACGCCAATAGTACTCCACAGTCCACCTCTAAACCTGCACGTGCTAAATGCCATATAAGGTAAAAAACGTCACACAGGATTTCCCTATTTGCTTTAATAATAGTATGATGTCGGCATGTCACCTTTATCTTAGAATTCTCAGCTTTGTATTGCCCCTTATCACATGTGTATTGCCCCTTATCACATGTGTATTGTCCCTTATCACATGTGTATTGCCCCTTATCACATGTGTATTGCCCCTTATCACATGTGTATTGCCCCTTATCACATGAGTATTGCCCCTTATCACATGTGTATTGCCCCTTATCACATGTGTATTGCCCCTTATTACATTTGGATCCATCGCATCCTATTCTCGCTGCGCGAATAATATGTGATATAATATATATAATAATAATATAATATAATAATAAGATGTGAGATCGATCTCGGTCGCTGCGCGACCTCGATCTCACTCAGGCAGCAATGTGGCCAATTATTACATGTGTATTGCCCCTTATCACATGTGTATTGCCCCTTATCACATGTGTATTGTCCCAATTATCACATGTGTATTGCCCCTTATCACATGTGTATTGCCCCTTATCACATGTGTATTGCCCCTTATCACATGTGTATTGCCCCTTATCACATGTGTATTGCCCCTTATCACATGAGTATTGCCCCTTATCACATGTGTATTGCCCCTTATCACATGTGTATTGCCCCTTATCACATGTGTATTGCCCCTTATCACATGTGTATTGTCCCTTATCACATGTGTATTGCCCCTTATCACATGTGTATTGCCCCTTATCACATGTGTATTGCCCCTTATCACATGTGTATTGCCCCTTATCACATGTGTATTCAGTTGTAGCATGAACTATGAGTTGTCGGAGCAAACCAGATAGTAAGAAGAAGACCTCGATTTCAAAACGCAACAAATCTATCGATACGGAGGAAATCTGTTTGATCCCTACTGAACCTTCCCTCAGGTATGTTATCAGCTGACAATGACAGCGCTGCAGGTAACTTGTAGAGTAAGGGGTTAATCAGCAACAGGTGACAGAAGGGGAGCCTTATACCTTGTAATAAAACTAAGAAGCTGTAGTTTGATGTACAAGCTTAACAATCAAATTTCTATCTAGCGTGCTTCTTTAGACAACCCCATAAACATGATAAATCACACATAACCACAACTTCACATATCGCCCTGTTAGGTTGAGTGTTACAGACATGGTGGGTTGTAAGGGATGGCAAACACTGGACCTCAGTAACCTGCTGACTCTCCGGGGTGCAGATTACATTGGGCCGGTGGAGTACGCGGAGATATGTGTGGCGTGGATTGAGCACCACATGCCCGACCAGCAGAGCGTTACTATGATCTGGGAGAGTGTGCCATTTAGGAAACTGTGTCAGAGGTCAGTTAGCAAACTGCATAACACTTCTCCATTCTACCCGCCCTACTCACCCTACCCTGATCCCTACCCGCCCTACCAACTACTCGAATTTGGGAGATTACGGAGCAATTCAGGGAAAAGGACCATCAAATAAGGCCAGGAAACTCCGTTTGCAAATGACAAGTTGTGTGCAATCCTCAGAGAATAGGCAGTGTGTGCTACTTCTCTTGTCACCCTGTTTGACCCCTCCCTCCCCACTATAGGTACGTGTTTGACCTGCTAAACCACATCCGAGACCAGCTGCATTATAAGGTGGATCACAGGACAGTGAGCAACACCGAAGTCATATCATACACCTTCCCATGCAACCCCATCGAGCTGAAACTGAGGAAGGAATGCTGGAGGGAATGGCATGGTATGTTAACAGTCGCGGACCCGGCTGACTTACCGGGCTTCCCCCGGGCAAAATCCCCCAGCAAAGTCTGGCGTTGTACCTTATTTTGTACCTTATTTTGTACCTTATTTTACCTTATTTTGTATCTTATTTTACCCCCAATTCTGCAGGTTGTGGTATGTACAACTGTTCTAATACCCCCTCCCCTCAGGTTGTGGTGTATACAACTGTTCTAATTCCCCCTCCCCTCAGGTTGTGGTGTATACAACTGTTCTAATTCCCCCTCCCCTCAGGTTGTGGTGTATACAACTGTTCTAATTCCCCCTCCCCTCAGGTTGTGGTGTATACAACTGTTCTAATACCCCCTCCCCTCAGGTTGTGGTGTATACAACTGTTCTAATACCCCCTCCCCTCAGGTTGTGGTGTATACAACTGTTCTAATACCCCCTCCCCTCAGGTTGTGGTGTATACAACTGTTCTAATACCCCCTCCCCTCAGGTTGTGGTGTATACAACTGTTCTAATACCCCCTCCCCTCAGGTTGTGGTGTATACAACTGTTCTAATGCCCCTCCCCTCAGGTTGTGGAATGTACAACTGTTCTAATACCCCCTCCCCTCAGGTTGTGGTATGTACAACTGTTCTAATACCCCCTCCCCTCAGGTTGTGGTGTATACAACTGTTCTAATACCCCCTCCCCTCAGGTTGTGGTGTATACAACTGTTCTAATACCCCCTTCCCTCAGGTTGTGGTGTATACAACTGTTCTAATACCCCCTCCCCTCAGGTTGTGGTGTATACAACTGTTCTAATTCCCCCTCCCCTCAGGTTGTGGTGTATACAACTGTTCTAATACCCCCTCCCCTCAGGTTGTGGTGTATACAACTGTTCTAATTCCCCCTCCCCTCAGGTTGTGGTATGTACAACTGTTCTAATACCCCCTCCCCTCAGGTTGTGGTGTATACAACTGTTCTAATACCCCCTCCCCTCAGGTTGTGGTGTATACAACTGTTCTAATAACCCCTCCCCTCAGGTTGTGGTGTATACAACTGTTCTAATACCCCCTCCCCTCAGGTTGTGGTGTATACAACTGTTCTAATACCCCCTCCCCTCAGGTTGTGGTGTATACAACTGTTCTAATACCCCCTCCCCTCAGGTTGTGGTGTATACAACTGTTCTAATACCCCCTCCCCTCAGGTTGTGGTGTATACAACTGCTCTAATTCCCCCTCCCCTCAGGTTGTGGTGTATACAACTGTTCTAATACCCCCTCCCCTCAGGTTGTGATGTATACAACTGTTCTAATACCCCCTCCCCTCAGGTTGTGATGTATACAACTGTTCTAATTCCCCCTCCCCTCAGGTTGTGGTGTCTACACAACTGTTCTAATACCCCCTCCCCTCAGGTTGTGGTGTATACAACTGTTCTAATACCCCCTCCCCTCAGGTTGTGGTGTATACAACTGTTCTAATACCCCCTCCCCTCAGGTTGTGGTGTATACAACTGTTCTAATGCCCCTCCCCTCAGGTTGTGGAATGTACAACTGTTCTAATACCCCCTCCCCTCAGGTTGTGGTATGTACAACTGTTCTAATACCCCCTCCCCTCAGGTTGTGGTGTATACAACTGTTCTAATACCCCCTCCCCTCAGGATGTGGTGTATACAACTGTTCTAATACCCCCTCCCCTCAGGTTGTGATGTATACAACTGTTCTAATGCCCCCTCCCCTCAGGTTGTGGTGTATACAACTGTTCTAATACCCCCTCCCCTCAGGTTGTGATGTATACAACTGTTCTAATTCCCCCTCCCCTCAGGTTGTAGATGTATACAACTGTTCTAATACCCCCTTCCCCTCAGGTTGTGGTGTATACAACTGTTCTAATACCCCCTCCCCTCAGGTTGTGGTGTATACAACTGTTCTAATACCCCCTCCCCTCAGGTTGCGGTGTTTACAACTGTTCTAATACCCCCTCCCCTCAGGTTGTGGTGTATACAACTGTTCTAATACCCCCTCCCCTCAGGTTGTGGTGTATACAACTGTTCTAATACCCCCTCCCCTCAGGTTGTGGTGTATACAACTGTTCTAATTCCCCCTCCCCTCAGGTTGTGGTGTATACAACTGTTCTAATTCCCCCTCCCCTCAGGTTGTGGTGTATACAACTGTTCTAATTCCCCCTCCCCTCAGGTTGTGGTGTATACAACTGTTCTAATACCCCCTCCCCTCAGGTTGTGGTGTATACAACTGTTCTAATACCCCCTCCCCTCAGGTTGTGGTGTATACAACTGTTCTAATACCCCCTCCCCTCAGGTTGTGGTGTATACAACTGTTCTAATACCCCCTCCCCTCAGGTTGTGATGTATACAACTGTTCTAATTCCCCCTCCCCTCAGGTTACAGAATATACAACTGTTCTAATACCCCCTTCCCTCAGGTTGTGGTGTATACAACTGTTCTAATACCCCCTCCCCTCAGGTTGTGGTGTATACAACTGTTCTAATACCCCCTTCCCTCAGGTTGTGGTGTATACAACTGTTCTAATACCCCCTCCCCTCAGGTTGTGGTGTATACAACTGTTCTAATACCCCCTCCCCTCAGGTTGTGGTGTATACAACTGTTCTAATACCCCCTCCCCTCAGGTTGTGGTGTATACAACTGTTCTAATACCCCCTCCCCTCAGGTTGTGGTGTATACAACTGTTCTAATACCCCCTCCCCTCAGGTTGTGGTGTATACAACTGTTCTAATACCCCCTCCCCTCAGGTTGTGGTGTATACAACTGTTCTAATACCCCCTCCCCTCAGGTTGTGGTGTATACAACTGTTCTAATACCCCCTCCCCTCAGGTTGTGGTGTATACAACTGTTCTAATACCCCCTCCCCTCAGGTTGTGGTGTATACAACTGTTCTAATACCCCCTCCCCTCAGGTTGTGGTGTATACAACTGTTCTAATACCCCCTCCCCTCAGGTTGTGGTGTATACAACTGTTCTAATACCCCCTCCCCTCAGGTTGTGATGTATACAACTGTTCTAATACCCCCTCCCCTCAGGTTGTGGTGTATACAACTGTTCTAATACCCCCTCCCCTCAGGATGTGGTGTATACAACTGTTCTAATACCCCCTCCCCTCAGGTTGTGATGTATACAACGAGTCACCCCCTCCCTGCCGACGGACCTCCCTGCCGACGGGTCGGCAGGGAGGTCATTCGGCAGGGAGGGCGGGATATGGGGGTATAATGTCCTACGTGCCGACGAAATTGGGATGAGATCGCCGTCGGCACGTAGGACATTATACCCCTATTTTCTGCCCTCCCTGCCGACGGACCTCCCTACCGATCGGCAGGGAGGGCCGTCGGCAGGGAGGACATTTTACCCCTCCTTTTACCCTCTGTACCGACGATCGGCAGGGAGGACATTTTACCCCTCCTTTTACCCTCTGTACCGACGATCGGCAGGGAGGACATTTTACCCCTCCTTTTACCCTCTGTACCGACGATCGGCAAGTAGGGCCGTCGGCAGGGAGGACATTTACCCCTCCTTTTCAGCCTCACTACCGACGATCGGCAGGGAGGACATTTACCCCTCCTTTTCACCCTCTGTGCCGACGAAACCATAACCCAAACTTAGCCCAAACCATCGCCCTAACCATCACCCTAACCACCGCCCTAACCACCGCCCTAACCCTAACCCTAACCCTAACCCTAACCCTAACGATACTCAGAGGAACAATACACACTGTGTATTACACAGTGAACTCTTCGTATTTGGCCTGCCGGCCAAATTCTCGAGCTCACAGAAGGAGTGAAACGCCCTCCCTACCGATCGTCGGTACAGAGGGTAAAAGGAGGGGTGAAATATCCTCCCTGCCGATCGTCGGTACAGAGGGTGAATAGGAGGGGTAAATGTCCTCCCTGCCGAATACTCTCTCGGAGTGAGTTTTCGGCAGGGAGGGCGGAATATAGGGGTCAAATGTCCTACGTGCCGACGGCGATCTCATCCCAATCTCGTCGGCACGTAGGACATTATACCCCTATATCCCGCCCTCCCTGCCGAATGACCTCCCTGCCGACCCGTCGGCAGGGAGGTCCGTCGGCAGGGAGGGCGGGTACCGTATACAACTGTTCTAATGCCCCCTCCCCTCAGGTTGTGGTGTATACAACTGTTCTAATTCCCCCTCCCCTCAGGTTGTGGTGTATACAACTGTTCTAATTCCCCCTCCCCTCAGGTTGTGGTGTATACAACTGTTCTAATACCCCCTCCCCTCAGGTTGTGGTGTATACAACTGTTCTAATACCCCCTCCCCTCAGGTTGTGGTGTATACAACTGTTCTAATACCCCCTCCCCTCAGGTTGTGATGTATACAACTGTTCTAATACCCCCTCCCCTCAGGTTGTGGTGTATACAACTGTTCTAATTCCCCCTCCCCTCAGGTTGTGGTGTATACAACTGTTCTAATACCCCCTCCCCTCAGGTTGTGGTGTATACAACTGTTCTAATACCCCCTCCCCTCAGGTTGTGGTGTATACAACTGTTCTAATACCCCCTCCCCTCAGGTTGTGATGTATACAACTGTTCTAATACCCCCTCCCCTCAGGTTGTGGTGTATACAACTGTTCTAATACCCCCTCCCCTCAGGTTGTGGTGTATACAACTGTTCTAATGCCCCCTCCCCTCAGGTTGTGGTGTATACAACTGTTCTAATACCCCCTCCCCTCAGGTTGTGGTGTATACAACTGTTCTAATTCCCCCTCCCCTCAGGTTGTGGTGTATACAACTGTTCTAATTCCCCCTCCCCTCAGGTTGTGGTGTATACAACTGTTCTAATACCCCCTCCCCTCAGGTAGTGGTGTATACAACTGTTCTAATACCCCCTCCCCTCAGGTTGTGGTGTATACAACTGTTCTAATACCCCCTCCCCTCAGGTTGTGGTGTATACAACTGTTCTAATACCCCCTCCCCTCAGGTTGTGGTGTATACAACTGCTCTAATACCCCCTCCCCTCAGGTTGTGGTGTATACAACTGTTCTAATTCCCCCTCCCCTCAGGTTGTGATGTATACAACTGTTCTAATACCCCCTCCCCTCAGGTTGTGGTGTATACAACTGTTCTAATTCCCCCTTCCCTCAGGTTGTGGTGTATACAACTGTTCTAATTCCCCCTCCCCTCAGGTTGTGATGTATACAACTGTTCTAATACCCCCTCCCCTCAGGTTGTGGTGTATACAACTGTTCCCATCTCCGGAACCACGCTGTGAAACTCCAACTCTCCACAACCGGAGAAGTTCCCCTGTATACCCGTGATAGAGAGGTTAAATACCCCGCCAGCACCAAAATATCCATCAGACACTATCATCCGGGGGCAGTGATACACTGGTGGGGGTGGACGGACACATGGACACATAGGACCCTCGACCCATCCAGTGCTAATTCCAAGGAGTTTGATAGTCTAGATGATGAGAGTTGTAAGAGAACGTTTGTCAGTATGTTGACTAATACGATGGAGGAATTCATTGAAAAGTTAAATAAGGGAGGATGGAAATATATCGCGTGTATGGTACAGTTGAACCCGCCTGATACTGGACAGTTCCCACATCCTGGTGGAATGGGTGGATGTACTACAGCAGCTCCACCGAATAGCTAGTACTTTTATATCGGTGTACTTATATTAGTACTCAACATGTGAAGTGCGTCACTGGAAGTGACGGTTGCGTTGGATTCGTCTCGAAAAGGTGATTCAGAAAAGCTCCGTTCTCCTAGGGGGTTTCAGACCACAGTCAGACCCTAGTCACTGCACTGCAGGATTTCAGTTTAAGTTTGTTGCATACTATCATAACAAACAGTGTTGTGCTTAATGTACTTTTATTACTAATAGGTAGATAACCATTTTATTTGGTGGGTTGCCATAAAACATTGATTGTTATGGGTAATTATATAGTTAATTAATGTGGGCACAATTATAATTTACAATTTATATATTCTCAATTCTCATTACTAAGTAAATGTATGCGATGAGAAAGTTAAAAGGAGATAAATTGAGGGAGGAGGGGATCCAGCCTTAAAGAATTTGTCCATCGGCCAAAATCAGGGTACCGATGGACTAAACGCTAAACAGTCTTTATCAGTCCAGCGTAAGCTCACAGAGCCGACATACTGGCCGGGGGATATGTTAAGGTAATGGGGGAAAACAGTCTTGACTAACCTCAGATTCAGCTTACGGCATCTCAGAGCTATTTTTGCTTATGCCCAGATGCCCATGCCCTGATGGTAAATAGCCGTGACCAGAACCTGAGATTCAGGCATGACTGTTTCGCCCATTGGGTATCCCCTCATCCCTATAAGTTGCAATACTAGACCTAAGACGATATTCTCGATTATAATTTTACAAACACTGATATGATATTGTGATTATTGCGTGGTATCCTGAAAACAAGGTTTCAGACTCGAATCTTAATGTCATTGTACTACGACTGTCAGCAAACCCCTTCATTACACAATACACACACAACTAATTGATTGTTCATACTAATTTACAACTACAATTGATTGTTTCGACTGTCTATAAGTCTATTTACCTAAAACGGACTGGACAGTGGACTCAAAAATGATCTGTTTGGTAAACACTGAACAATTTTACACGTGATGCATGTCACTTGGTTACACATGCTTCTCTTGTCCACATCATAACTCTCACACAGTCAGTCTCTTCTCCTTCGTTATATCCGATATTATCCAATACTATCACACAGTAAAGTCAGTCTCTTCTCCCTCATTGATATTATCCAATACTATCACACAGTAAAGTCAGTCTCTTCTCCCTCAGTGATGCTATCACACATCTCCATATCATCACACAGTAAAGTCAGTCTCCTCTCCCTCAGTGATACTATCACACATCTCCATATCATCGCCAGGGTGGAGGAACACATCTCGTTCATCAAACTCCTCTTGATCAGTGAAATCCAACTGAAGTCCACCTCTCTCCTTGAACACGCCACCCTGTGCAAGAAGATATTATATGATTAGATGACTGGTTAAAATGGTCTATTACTATTTAGTGCACGAGGCCGAAGGCCGAGTGTTCTAAATACAACAATAATGAACCGAGACCGACAGGTCGAGGTAGATCCTTTTACTTAGCTGCCGAGCCTGCGAGGCACGCTAAGTGTAACTACTGAGCGAGCCTGCGAGCTCTGTAGTTGTACTTTTGGGCCGAGCCTGCGAGGCCTAAAAGTGAAAGAATCTTTAACATTATTGTTGTGTAATAGAGCATGTAAAAGCAGTCATCTAATTTTATTGGATGATTTTGGAAACAAACTGAGTGAACGAGATAAAGATTGAGTGAGAGAAAGAGAAAGAGAATGTGTGAGAGAGAGAGAGAAGAGAATGGGAAAGAAATAAAAGGGGCGGAGAGGGAAAGCAATGCAGGACCCCCCCTCATTGGGGTTCCTTAGGACGTACGGCCCTATTTGGGGGGGGGAAAAAAGTTAAAGGGGGGCGTTGTGAAATTATTCTAAACCTTTCCCTGTTGGTGGACTAATAAATGCCCAAAATTTTATAATGAACTTTTTCAGGGTGTCCCCAAAATTTCCCTTCCTTTTGGGCTTTCAAAAAAAAACCCCCGGTTTTAATTGGGTGTGCCCGGGGAGTGGTGGATTCCCCCAAATGTTTTTTTTTTAAATTAAATTTCAAAACACGGGAAGGAAATTTTCCCCGTTTTTCATAACAAAGGGGCCAAACCCGGTTTGCTTTTTTCCTTACCAAAAAACCAAAAACCAGGGGTCCTAAGGAGTTAAAATTTTTGGGGATTGTCCTTTTTCACCCAATGGTGATAGTCCCCCAAATCTTTTTAAAACTTTTCATTGGGGTCGGAAAAAACTTTAAAACCCCGTTCAATTTTTTGGTTTGGTAGTTTTCAACCCAAAAAACCCCCGGGTGATAAAGTTTTTGGTTTTGTTTCCCAAACCTGTGCGGGGTGGTCGTTGGTTTTTTCAACAAATTATTTCTTTGTTTTAAAATCTAACATTTCTCAATTTTTAAGGGATTTTTTTAGAACCAGAAAGGGGTTTTTTTTGCTTTTGGGTTGTACATTTTTAGACTCATCCCAATTTTAAAAAATATTGTTTTTAAGGGGAAAGGTTTGAATTTTTTGGGGGCACAAAATTTATCTTTTAAACCCTTTTTGAAAAAAGGGAATAAAAAATTTTTCACTTTTTTAAAACCCCAGGTCCCATCCCCAATTGGGAAAAATAACATCCCTTAATTTTGGGGAAAAATCTTTTTTCCCCGACTTCAAATCGCTGACCCAAGGGCACCCCAACTATTTTCAAACCTTTTTACCCCCTTTGGGGTTGAACTTTGGGAAACAAAACCCCTTTTCTAAACGGGTTTTTTGGGTTCCAAAAAAACTAAAAAATTTTTTTAAAAGTTTTTGGGAGTTTTTTGCCTTTTTTTTCTTTGAAAAAACCCCCCCTTTCATAATGTTCCCCCAAAGTTTCTTGGTTTTAATTTTTGGGGGGCCCATTGGGCCCCTAAAAAGCCCAAACGGGGGAGCCCCATTTTCCCCCCCCTCTTAAACCCCGGGTTTTTTAAATTTGGGGTTTTTAGGGTGTCATGGGGAAAATTCCCCGGGCCAAAAAAGGGGTTTTTTTTCTCGAAACAAAAAGCTATGTTTTGGGTTTTCTTTCTTTTTTTGGGAAATTTTTTAAAAACCCAAGTTAAAAAGGATTAATATCACCCCCCAAATTTTTGTTTTCCCAAAATAGTTTTTTTTAATCGAAAAGGGCCGGAGTTAAGGGGCCCCCCGGTTTTTAATTTTTTCATTAAATAATTTTTAAGGGGGATTTAAACAAAATTTTTGTGGTGTAAAATTTAAATTCCCCGGGATCGAAAAAGGGAGGTAAAGCAAATTTGGGGGAAAATTTAAAATTTTTGCAAAAAAGGACGGGGCCAAAAAACCGTTCATGCCGGGCCCCCCCAACACTGGGCCCCGGGAAACAACCCTTACTCCCTCTTGTCATTTTGCAGGACATGGGCCCAAAAAAATCCAAACCTTTTTCCCCAAATCCTTTGGGAAAGGGTTGTTCCTAAATGAGTTTGGAAATTTTAAACCTAACAATTTTTTAAAAATGAATTTTGGAGTTTTGACCCTAAAAATTTTTCCGGGGGGCCCAAAATTTTTTTTTGGGCCTTTCCAATTTTCCCCCAAAAAATGTTTTTAAAAAAAAATCGGGGTTGCGGGAACCTTTTTTAAGGTTTTGGGAAAAAAATTTCCTTTTCATTTTTCAGTCTTTGTGCCGGGTTTTTGGTTTTAAATTTTTGGTTTTAAAGGTGTTTTTCTTTGGGAATTAATTTCCGAGCCCAAAAAAAATTTTCCCCACCAGGTCCCACATTTAAAAAATTCATGAATAAAGGCAGCAATGGTTTTTCAAAAAAATTTTTTAATTTTTTTGAATTTTAAATTTTAAAAAAGACCTTTGGGAAACGAAAACCCGGGAAAAACCCCAAAGTTTTTTTAATTTTTTGGTGACCACTCCCAACCCCCGGGAAATTATGGGGGAATTTTTTTCCCATGTTTTGGCGGGTGGTTAATTTTTTTTCCGGAACTTTTAAGGGGGGTTTTTCTGGAAATTTACCCCCGGGTCAAAATTGAAGATTTTTAAATTAAAGCTTTTGGATTCGGGTCTCCTTGGAAATCCGGGGCCGGCCTGAAACCTAGCCAAAAAAAATGTTGAAACCTTTAAAAGATTTTTTAAAAAAAAGGACTGAAAGCCGAAGCTGCCCCCGCGATTAACCAAATGGGTTATTTCAAAATATCTCCGGTTTTAAAACTTGTTAAAGTTTTTTAATTCGTTTTGTTATAAACACGGCCGCTTGTGGGGAAAAAACGGTTTTAAGGGAAACCGGAACCGGAAGAAGCGCCCCAACCTCCCAATTGGGCCCCGGGGTTTCCCGGTGTTTACAAAAAGGGTCTTTTTAAACCATGTTTGGAAAAAGCCCTTGCGCTTTTTAGGGGCAAATTCCCGAAATTGGGGGAATTTTTGCGGTTCCCCGTATTTTTGGAACTACCAAAGCAGCACCCGATAGTTATATTAAAACGTAAATCAAATTTTCCTCCCAAATTTTCCGAATAAAATTTTATTTTGGGTATTTTTCCTTCCCCCCTAAATTGCCCGGGTGGTTTGAAAGAGAATAAAGCCTTTGGATTTTGGTTGGTGGGGTTTTTCCTGGGGTTCCCCTTTTGGGAACCGCCCCCTTTTCTACTTAAAGAAAATGTTGACCTGTCCCCTTTGGAAAAAAAACCTGGCACAGGAAGAGATGGAAAAGGTTGGAGCCTTTCACTGCCTACCAGGGGAGAGAGTTTGGAAAAAGTTAGAGCCTGTCACAGTGCACCTGCAGAAAGAAAAATAAAAGGGGGAGAAACAAAAAAAAAGAGTAATGAAAAACCGAAAAGGGGAAAATTTTACCGTTTTTAATAACAAGCACAGTAAGCTCTCCTTTTATAGAGCTGAAAAGGGGTTTGTGACAAAAGTAAACCACCCAACCCAAGAAATAACTGGTTTCCCTGATTGGCTTACAATTTTAAAACCTGACAAAATAACAGTTCTAAATTTGGGTTTTTTTACAAACGGGGGTTCCTGTTTGGGGAAAAATTTAACCCAAATTTAAAACATAATTGGGTGAAAAACTTCGGATAATTTCCCAAAAAAAAACCCCCCTTTCAATTTTTAAAAAAATGGGGGGGGAAATTTTGAAACAAAAAATCAATTTAAAAAGGGGGAAAATAATTAAAAAGGGAACCCCCTTAATTAAAGGATTTAAAAATTTTACCGGTTCCCCCCAGTCCTTAAAGAGTTTCAGCCCCTTCGAGCCCGGAAATTTGGTTCGAAAAATTTGGGAACTTGGCCCAGCAAGTTTAGGTTTTTAAAAATTTTTAAAAAATGTGTAAAAAGGACCGAAAGCTAAGGTATGGGTCTTTTAACATTTAACGGGTGAAACCCGGAGCTAATTGTGGGGAAAGGGAGAAATAGGAAAGGGGTTTGGGAAGGTCCCACTGTTAAAAAAAAACCCCAAAGGGGGAAAACACCCTTGGGCCCGGGAGTGATGCTGGCCGGTAAAAAAGTCCGTTTAACTGGTTTAACTGTTTGTTTGGTCAGACTTTGGCTGGATTTTCAGAAATTTAGGGGAGGATGGCTGCTGAATGTTGCGGTACCTGTGGGAGAGTTATTTTTTTAACCCCCGGGTTTTGAGAGCAAAAAAATTTTTTGGGATAACATTCTTTTTTGTTTAAACAGGGGCCCTCCCTGGTTTCCCTGTTTTGGTTAACAGCGGCCCCATCCCGGGCTTCTAAATTTTTAAACACTGCCCCATCCCGGGCTTCTAAATTGGTTTAACAGCTGCCCCCCCTGGTTTTTCTGTTTGGGTTTTAACCCGCTGTCTATCCCTGGCTTCTAATTGGTTAACATCGGTCCACCACTGGCTTCTGATTGGTTAACAGCGGTCCATCCCTATATCTTCTGATTGGTTAACAGCGGTCCATCCCTGGCTTCTGATTGGTTAACAGCTGTTCATCCCTGGCTTCTGATTGGTTAACAGCGGTCCATCCCTGGCTTCTGATTGGTTAACAGCTGTCCATCTCTATAGCGTCTGATTGGTTAACAGCTGTCCATCCCTGGCTTCTGATTGGTTAACAGCTGTTCATCCCTGGCTTCTGATTGGTTAACAGCTGTCCATCCCTGGCTTCTGATTGGTTAACAGCTGTCCATCCCTGTGGATTCTCTCATACTTCCCAAAACAATTTGACTTTTGATTCTTGTACTTTGAGTCTTGTACTTTGAGTACTTGTAGATCGGGCTATGCAGAGAGTTTTTTTCAATAAAATGTAATATCAATTGCCAGTAAGCATACCAGCTGGTCATATTAGATCACAAAGTGCATCCAGGAATGCTAAATTTGAAAATGAGTAACTCACTAGTAGCAATAAATAGAGTTTTCAGTTTAGCCCATCACAAGATTTTCATTACTTCTAACAAGTAATACTTTACCGGATCATTAGTACGTGATTATCATTGATAATATTATAAGGTACGATATTTCATTTTTAGTTGGTGATGCCATCCAAGGCTTTGTTTGATTATGGCATGGAGGGGTGATTGCATCACCACTTATTTTAGTAGCCTTATCCAAGCATATTAACCCTTTGGGGACGATTGGGTCACAGGTGACCCAGTACTTTGAACCCATTTAGCATCTTTATAGATCATGTTTGAAAGTTTTAAATTGTTTCCAGGGTTAAAACATACAATTTTCTACCATTTTGAGGTCGTTTTGAGCCTCTGAAGTTGTCGACTTCAATTCGGAAAACAGGGCTAAAACAGTGGATTTGGTAGGCAAAATGGGTAGTTTAATGGCCATATCTCATATTGGTACGAGTATGCTTAAAATGGACTTGGTTTCAGGGTGATATTACAAATTTTGTGCCTCTCAGAGGCCTTCACAGTGCTGGGTCACCTGTGACCCAATCGTCCCCTAACGCTAAAACAGGAATTTGTATTTTACGAGAATTTCTAAAGGAATGGCCAGCGATAAAAGTCCAAAACGGCATTTTTCAAACAGGTGCTAGCGACTAACCGACTCCATCATTTTTGTCTCAACATCTTAGGGAGTCGATGAAAAAATTTTTGAGATCCGTGCTCCTTTATAAAATTGTTCATCTCGGCCAATTTTGACATTCTAAAATCGGCTACGGATGAGATAGAGAGGTTTTAAAAATTCTGTCGAGAAGGAGCTTATCGTCCCCAAATAGTATGAAGTGATATATGCCTATATGTAATATCAACCCTAAAATTCCTCCTTTTCCAGGCCGTGTTCCCGATATGAAACGCATAATACTGTGCCTCCTTCTACTGGCCATGACAAGGGCGTGGATTAAGGTAGGTAGGCGCCGTCGGAGACGAAGATCCTGTGTGGTTAACGGTGGTTGGAGTGGTTGGCATGATATATCTGGGTGTAATTGTAACCACGCAGCCGGGACAGGGTACATCTCGACTGGAAGGAGCTGCAATAACCCCTCCCCTGCTTGCGGTGGGAGCAATTGTGCTGGATCTGCAAGAGGCTCTAGGGACTGCTCCAGCAGCTGCTGTAAAGCTATCAATGGAGGATGGAGTGGTTGGAGCTACACTTCTGGCTGTGCCTGTAACTACGCTACCGGAACTGGCTCCCACCCAAAGGCAAGATCGTGCAACAGTCCAGCGCCCTACTGTGGGGGAGCAAGTTGCTCTGGCAACTCACATACTACAGACGACTGTTCCAGCAGCTGCTGTAAAACTAGAAATGGAGGGTGGAGTGGTTGGAGCTACACTTCTAGCTGTGTCTGTAACCATGCTGCCGGAACTGGCTACCGCCCAAAGGCAAGATCCTGCACCCCCAAACGCCCTACTGTAGGGGGGCAAGCCCCTCTGGTAGCCTTTAACTAGTAGGACCCACTGCTTTCCCAGCTCCTTTTAAAACTGGGCCATGGAGGATGGAGTGGTTTGGGGCTACACTTCTACTGTGTTTTTTAAACCCTGCTGCCGGAACCCGGGTACCACCCAAAGACCAAAATTTCCGGGACCAGTCCGCGCCCCATTTTTGGGGGGGCAACTGCTCCCGGTACTCAACTGTAAAAACCCTGCCCAAGCCGCTGCTTTTAAAAATGTCCATGGAGGGGGATTTGGGTTTGGGGCTACACTTCTAGCGTACTTGCCATGCTACCGGGAAATGGCTACCGCCCAAAGGCAAGATCCTCACCAGTCCAGCACCCTTTTTCTTGGGGGGGGGGAGCAACTTGCTCTGGCACTCCCTAGTACAGACCCACTGCTCCGGCCCCGTGGAAAGGATAAGGGGATGGGGGTTGAGTAATTTACGGGGGAAAGTGCCAATGGGAAAGAAAAGGGGGTCGTGGGGGGAAGGTTGTTTTTTCCTTAAAATTTCCCCCTTTTTCCTGGGGGTGGGGTGGTGGACCATTCTTGGCCCGTGTTTGACCAAGGGCCGGAACGGTTCCCCCAAAGAAAAAGAACCTCCCATCCCCTCCCGTGGGGGACCAAATTGGCCGGGGGAGGGGTCCCCCAAAATGAAATTAAAGAAGATGTTAAGAGCCCCCCGGGGCTGGGCAATGGGGGTGGGTGAGTGGGGGTTCCCTGCTGTTCATGTGGGGTTATACCCACGCCGGAAACCAACGGGGGGGAAAAAGGGGCTTTAAAAACCCAAAAAAGACCCTTTTTTGGGGGGGGGGGGGGGTTAAGGAATTGGGGGGGAGGTACCCAAAAAATTTTTTTCATTTTTGAAAAAAATGTTAAAAAAGAAAAACTCAAATTTTCTGGGCAAAAGTTTTTTTTTTTAATTGCGTGGGAACCCCTTTAATTACCGGGGAGGTATATCACGGAAGGAAGGAACCAAACAAGAGGGGGAAAAGGGGAAGCCAAAAAAACCTTTTTTAAATTGGCCGATGGAATGGGGGTTAATTGTTTCGGAAAAAAGTTTTTTTCCCAAAAAATTGGTTGCCCCCAAAAAAAAATAAAAAGTAAACCCCCTTTTTAAAAATTTTTCCCCAAACCCCCCAAAGGGTTTTTTTTTAAAAAAATTTTAAATTTATCCCGGTTATTGTTTTCCAAAAATTTTTTTTTTCCCCTTTTGGGAAAGGCTGGGCCCCAAACAAACCAAAGAGGGTTTTGGCGGACCGGGCGGCCCCTTTTTAACAAACCAAAAGGACCCGTTTTGGAAAAGGTTTGGGCCCCAAAAGGACCCGAAGGGAAAATTGGGCCCCCCCAAAACCCTGGGGTAGGAAAATAGGGTAACAAATGGGAAAAATTTCCCTAAAATCTTTCCCGGGGTTTGAAAAAAAACAAAGTTTTTTCCCTGGATTTTTAACTAAAATTTTCTGGCCAGTTCCCAACAACCAAACCCAATGGGACCCGGGGGGAACAGAGGGGGGGAGATCAAAAACCAAGGGGCCCCCAGGGCGGGGGAAGGGTTTGGGGGGCCCCAAAAAAAATTTGGGCCCCCGGGGGAACGGGTTTGGCCCAAAATTTTGGCCCGGGGAAAAGGGGCCCCCAAAGGGGGCCCATTTAAAAACCCGGGCCCTTTTTAACCTCCTTCCGGGTTGAAACAGGGTCCTCGTTTTCTGGAAATTGTAGTTGTTTTTCCTTTTTTCCCTTTCTTCTTACCTTTTTTTAGATCCCCCAAAGGGGGGGCCCCCGGGGAAAGGGGGGGGAAGGGGGGGGAAGGGGCCGGGGGGGGGGGGTAGGGGGGAATGGGTGGGTGGGTTAAGGGAGGGTGGGGGGACAGGGTGGGTCAAATTTGGGGATAGGGAAAAATGGTCCAATTTCCATAAATTCATTTTTAATTCCCCTTTTGATAGTCTAAATTTTTTGATTCCTTGTTGTTTTTCCCTTTTAAAGTTGGGTTTAGAATCTGTCTTTTTCCCAAGTGGGGGGAATTTTGCCTTCCCGGAAGGGTGGGGGTTCCCCCTTAAAACTTTTTGGGGGTTGGGGGAAATTAAATGGATTAGTTTGGGGGGGGAAGTGGGCCCGAAAGAAAAAAATAAAAATAATTGGAAATAATAGAATTTTTTTGGTATTTTTAAATACCCCCTACTGAATTCTAAATTCCCCACTGGGATTTTATTCTTAATGATACTTTTTTTATTTGCTCAAATCACCTTAAATTTGGGTTTGGGAATATCCCCAAAATTTTTCCAACCCTGAGGGGGATCCTTTTTTACCTGTCCCCCAAAAGTTTGGGGTCCACCCTTTTTTTTTTTACACCCTTAAATTTTTTTTGGGTTTTTTTACGGGTTTGAGGTCCCCTTTTTTTAAAAAAAATAAACTTGAGTTTAAAATGGTTTTTAAATTGGTTTTTTGGGGGGAAAATTTTTTCCAAAGGCCCCTAATGGGGAAAATTGCAAAACCCCCAAACTCAGGGGGGCCATTCCTTTGGGGGTCTGGTTCAGGGTAAAAACTGTGATTTATTTAAAAAACACTGGGTTCCCCCTACCCAAATAGGTTTTTTACTTACCAACCCACTTTATAATTTCATTTGGTTTTAAAAAATTTCCCTGCCTTTTACCTCCCCTTTTAAATCTTTTAAAAAAATTTTAATTTTTTTGGGTTTTCCAGCCGGGTTTTGGGCCATCCTTGGTTTTTTTCCCCAAAAAAACAACTTCTTTTAGAATATTTTTTATTGGTTTTTTGGGGGGACCAACTCCCAAAAGGTTTCCAAAAAAACCCCAATTTGGGGGAAAACAGTGTCGAAACCCAATTGGGGTGTTCACTGAACACCATGAACACTGTTCAGGTCTCAGGGTTCAGTGAGGGCTCTTCAATTTTCAGGGAATAGTTAAGAATAGCCCTAAGACCTAAGGTCGCAGGGGAAATAGCTGTGACCTGACTGTGGTCTGGAAACCATAAAATCAGCTTTTAAGCCCCCTCATTTTTAGTCATTTTTCGGTGCACGAGCCAATCAGAGGCCTCTATTTCGAAATCTAAGCTTTTTACCTCGAATATGTGTGTTTGTGGGAGGTAAGAGTAAAGTCGGGCAATGCACATATTCTTCTGTAGTACCCTACTCAACGCATCGTTACTGTGGGAGATACAAATGGGGCTATTTCAGGGCTATTTCAGGGAATAGTCAAGAATAGACCTGAACGTGAGATTCAGGCACGACTGCAGTTGGTGACATAGACACCTGGCGCGACCCCCGCACACAGGTGTCGGCTCCGCCCCTGTACTGTGCGGGGGTCGCGCCAGGTGTCTATGTCACCAACGTATGCAGTTCCTCCCAACTGCTACTCACTCAGGGGGAAGAGGACTAACAAATCCAAACCCCCAAACCAGGCCGGGGAAAGGAATCACTTTGGTACCACCCCTCTATCTCACCTACGAGACGGCCTAATAGAAGAAGAAGAAGAAGCTACTCACTAAGTTTTATTGGCATTCATTTCTTCAATATATCCCTCCAGGTGCTCGATTACAAACTTATCCGTTATAACCGCGTGTGCTAGCTTGAACTGAACCCTCTGTGTGTGTGGGGCTATCTCTGTCTCGAGGGAAGGAAGACATGTAATTATGGAAATGAAATTTCCTAACAAATACATGAAAAACTAAAAAAGGTATAGGAGCATCACAACAAGTATAAAAACAATCAGCCGCGTATGTCACCATTAAAAACACTCGACAAGCGGTCAAGTATAGATTTTCCTGATAATGAACTACATTAACCGTAGTATTATGCACTATGCTGCAGGGACATCACACACACACATCACCCACACACATGATATTGATCAAGCCTGAACAACAGGTTATTGAATCAATCGACCGTTCAACGGTACGAGGTGCCATCACTGATTTCGTGCAGTTGATCCGAGGATCACGAATTCAATTAATATGTCGTGATTACTGTTTAATAGCCCAACTGGTCATTCCGAAAAATCAGATACAAGCACATTAATGTGTTTGTATCTGATTTTTCGGAATGACCAGTTGGGCTATTAAACAGTAATCACGACATATTAATTGAATTCGTGATCCTCGGATCAACTGCACGAAATCAGTGATGGCACCTCGTACCGTTGAACGGTCGATTGATTCAATAACCTGTTGTTCAGGCTTGATCAGTATCATGTGTGTGGGTGATGTGTGTGTGTGATGTCCCTGCAGCATAGTGCATAATACTACGGTTAATGTAGTACATTATCATGATATGTGAGCGCTGCAGATAACATGTGCCCTGTTTAATACGCCTAACTGGTTAGAAAGCAAGAACCCTGTTTAAACACAAGGATTGTTGCTGTTCGAGATATCCGATATAAAGATAGTGCTAATACATCAGTACTGTGGGAATATGATATGCGCCTAGATATGTCGAATCCAGTGGATCGCTTGGTTACTTCCTTCGTTAAACAAGCATTGAAACTGGAGGATTGGAGTAACTCATATACAGTGCGGCACATTGATTTGATTTGATTTGAAATTTGAAAAAGGATAAAAATCTATATATATTACAATGCATATAAAGAAACTATCCCGGCTGGCTCCTATCGACGGAATGTCAATATAGACGGAGCGCTTACACCTCAATATCACTTTTAAAAATCACACACAAACAGTTCTCACGCACTACGGACAGACATACTAATACAGTTCACTTTTAATAAGTTAAAATATAAATCTAATTCGGCTACTATAGATAATATATGTTGATTATTTCCCCCTCCCTAGCCAACCCCCAAATTTCAAGTTTGTATATGTTTTGTCAGTTATGTAGATATTGATTTTTTCTAGTCATGAGATACTGGATTATATTAGGTTATTTAGATTCGCGACTGGGCGATTGTTTGTTGTATAGTTTCAACTTCCCAACACCACACCAAAGAAAATAATTTGAAGTCGATGAGGTAGATATAAAACAAAATAAAGTTGATTCCCTAAAGTTTAGAAAGTAGGTGAGGCCAATCGCACAGCCGCGAATTTACGAATTCGGAATGTTTTTCCAGAGATGATCTTTAAGCTTGGCCACGAAGGCATCATGAGAATCTAGGCATCGTAGGTCATGCGGGAGCTTATTCCATTCCACATGGACTCGGTAAAAATAACTATGTTTAAAAGCATCAATATTAGGTTTATGTGTGCAAATGATGTCTGTTTGGTCTCGGTTTGTCTGCTGTCTAGTTGTACGCCTGTCGTGTCTGTCGGGGATGTATTTGTGAAGGAACAATGGAAGTTTTAGGGATGAAGATCCGTAAAATATCTTATGAAATAATTTTAAGTCATTATAAAGGAACCTTTCGGTAATTGGAAAAATCTTGCTCTGTTTAAGTTTACTGACATACGCTTTCCAATCATAGCTGAGCTCCATTTCATTATTTATCCATTTTAATGCACGTTTTTGGAGCTTTTCAAACTTTTCAATACTAGAGGCTGAAACTGGTCGCCATATCTGGCTGCAGTGTTCGAACAATGAACTAACAAGACTAACATAGAGTGTTCTCCTCTTAAGAGGGGAATCAACTAGAGCACTAGTTCTCTTTACTAGGCCTAATCTCTGAGACGTTTTAGAAATTATCATGTTTTGGTGTTCTAGAGGCGATAATTTTCTATTGGTGATCACCCCCAGGTCAGTTTCATTTGTACATTGTTGAATCTCACTACTTCCTAAGTAATATTTTAGGTTAACAGGCTTATGCTTCAAGGTACATCTAAGAAGTTTACATTTATTAGGGTGGAACTTCATTTTATTTTTCACACTCCACTCAACCAATCTATCAATATCAGGCTGGAGACTATCATTTTCATTCTTAATCGTCCTCCAGATTTTTAGATCATCTGCATATAGCTTTATATTGGTTTCTCCTTCATCCCCAATGGCCTCAACTATATCATTTATAAATAGAACAAAAAGGAATGGACCGAGGATGGATCCTTGAGGGACTCCACTCTTAACATTAGACCATTCCGAGAATTCACCATCTAATGCTACTCTCTGTCGACGTCCAGATAAGTACGCTTTAAGAAATTGCAACATTTTACCGTTTATGTTATACTGGACTTTAAGTTTTTCAAGTATGACATCGTGTGAAACGCTGTCAAAAGCCTTTTGAAAATCAAAATATATAATATCTGTTTGCAAGTGTTGGTTTAAATTTATTGCTAGCTCACAGTTAAACTCGATCAGTTGGGTCGTACATGACTTCAGTGGTACGAACCCATGCTGATGAGGTGTAACTTTCTCCAGACAAGCCCTATACAGGCGCTCTCTAACCAACTTTTCGAAGACCTTCATAATTAGACATGTAAGAGAAATCGGTCTATAATTCTCTACATTAGACTTATCTCCTTTTTTGTGGACTGGCACAACATTTGCATTTTTCCACTCAGTTGGAATAGACCCTTCATCAAAAACTTTGTTAAAAATTAATACTAGTGGATATGCCAATGATTTGTGACATTTTTTCAAAACTATACCGTCTATATTATCTGGGCCAGTGGCCTTGGATGCATCTAATTTTCTTAATATATCTACAACTTCATCAAAGTGAAAAGTTTCGTTGTTAAAATCATTATCGTGGTTTCTATCAAAATCAATTGGTGTGCTATACGTACTGGCTTGTGTGAACTGTTTACAAAAAAAATCATTAAACATTTTACATTTTTGTTGACTACTTTTTTCAGAGTTATCCTCGTAATGAACTATATCAGGGACTCTAGTGCTGCTAGTTTTTGATTTCACATGTTTGAAAAACTTTTTGGAAATTGCAGCTGTAGAGGCAGACTCATCAATGGAGGAGAGTTCTAGAAAGTGTGTTTCTTTCTCCCTTGACGCTTTCCTGTACTCTGCCTCCATACAAGTAAATACATTTTTTAGGGAAACATCATTTGGAAACTTCAGAGAGGCTTTTCTAGAATTATCCATTGACCTTTTTAACTGTCTCAACTCATCATCGTACCAGGGTGGTTGAGATCCTATTTTTACATTAACTAATGGTACATGGTGTCTTAGGGTAATATCTAATTTTGATTTAAATTTCTGAAGAGATTGCTCGGCCCTGAGGTGTTTGAATTCCTTAGTCCAGTCATACCGAATCAGTCCCTCATTAATCGCATCCCAATCAGCTTTCTTGTAAGAAAACTTTTTAGCCGTCTTAAACTTGGGTCTTATCTTTTTGATTTGCACCTCACATTTAATAGTGAAGTGGTCAGATTTGACTAAACAATTTTCTTCTACCGATACATTGGAAAAACACGAACTATTATTTGTGAGAATTAGATCTAATACATTTCCATCCCTGTGTGTTGGTGCGTTTATTAACGAACTCATACCCAGAGATGTAAAAAGGTGAGCAAAGCCTTCGTGTATACTATTGCTCGATACTGGGTCATCCCAATCTTTAACCGAACTTAGATTGAGATCCCCGATGATTGCTAGGTTTTTATATTTTCTAGATAGGCGTGTGTAGTACCGCTCAGTTTCTTCAAGACAATCTGACCCCGAGTAGTCATACCTGTAGAATGTTGAGATACATATCGGGGTCAGGTTTTTTGACTTGAGCAGTATGGTGACAATAGGCAGATTTACCTTGTCCTTTACCTGATCAAATTCAATACCCATGTTATTCTTACATAGAATCATAACTCCTCCCCCACCCTTTTTATCATACATTTCCATGTCCCTTTTAGTTCTATCTTTTCTGTATATTGTATAGAACTGATCGGACACTAATTCCCCATCATTGACATGCTTGTTCAACCACGTTTCATTTAATACTACAATTTCTGGCTCATAAGTAAACAAGTATGCTCGGAGATCAGAGAGTTTAGATACTTGAAACTGGGGCTGATCACCACTAATTGATTGCATATTTATGAGACCATTAACGTTGCAGTACACCACACTAATTTTTGTTTTTGGTTCAGTAGGCCCAGGATTTACAATACTGGGCTGGTGGATAACAATAAGTGCTTTTGCTAGACTCGAAAGAAAGATTAATAGTACGACTAGTCGACACCTAACAATGATTTTGGAACAGGTGTTCCCTATTTTCCCCATACTTTTGAATATCACCAGGGTTAACACACAATTAGCATACCAAATGTAATGCTGGTTGATACTCTTACCGACTTCTTCTCGGCCTGCTTCCATACATAGTTCTCTACAGGACAGAGAGGAAGTACATCTGGACATAGAGCCTAAAAGAATAAGTATTAGTATACTGTAACTTAGGTAGAGAATCAAATGAAATGGTGATATTGATGATGTTTGTCTGTACTGTCGGTCAAGGGTTTTGTTAGTAAACATTTTTCTTTTTCCACCCCTCCCCCCTGCAAACCTCCCAATAGTTTGTCTGTACTGTTCAGCACTTATCATTGTGGGGGTTTTGGATTTTGGGAATTTGGCACTAAGGGTTCACGGAGGGTCTGTTGGTTGGGGTAATAAAACAACTTCTCCCCCCAAACATATATATTATCAATGCAGCAAAATCAGCAATCAGCGTAAAACTTCGTTATAAATCAGGTCAGTTAAGACCGAGTAACCATATTTATTCAAATGCACACCATCCCTACAATAAAGTGATGAGTTGAAAAACAAATCACGTGTTAGGAAATCAGCCATCCAACTCACAAAACTGCAATTCATGAGTTGGGACACACAATTTACAATTTTGTTGTACATGGTAACATTAGAGACCGTATATGAGAAGTCTCCTCTCAGGGGAAGGACATGTGTAATCACTATCTGTGTTTGTATCTGATTTTTCGGAATGACCAGTTGGGCTATTAAACAGTAATCACGACATATTAATTATAGATTTTCCTACCAGATTTACCTTTTAGAATCCTCTTCCTCTCAGGTGACAAGAAAGAGCTACGTCCTGGAGCTTTCTCTGTCCCGTGCCTCTTGGGCTTCCTCAGCGCGTGAAGATGTAGCAGTTCTATAGGAGGAGAAACATATATCAGGGGTATGTGTGTTGAAAACTTTGAACCAACTAAAATTCAATTCATTTTACAAAATTAGTACTCCTCTTTACTTCTAATATTGATGTCCCGTTTTGATTCCTTACTTCTAATATTGATGTCCCGTTTTGATTCCCTGCTTTTTCTCCGAAATATCTCAGTGTCCTCGCTAAACATCATTTCGTGACCCTCGTCCGGATCATACCTGCATAGAGGAGGACCTATGATTAGGACCTATAATTAGGACCTATAATTAGTAGTTAAAGGATTTAAAGTGCCTGCATAGAGGAGGACCTATAATTAGGACCTATAATTAGGACCTATAATTAGGACCTATAGTTAAAGGATTTAAAGTGCCTGCATAGAGGAGGACCTATAATTAGGACCTATAGTTAAAGGATTTAAAGTGCCTGCATAGAGGAGGACCTATAATTAGGACCTATAGTTAAAGGATTTGAAATGCCTGCATATAAGAGGATCTAGTTATAGGGCTTAGATACCTATACGTTGAGATACGTTGAGGATATTTAGAAATCCTACACTGAGTGTGTGTATTCAAATTACAATACGATGTGTATTTGTACATTAAAGTCTGACTGTGGTCTTGAAACTTCCTGCAGCTGAACGGAGCTTTTTTGAATGTTCAGTGCACTGTGCAGGTAAGTATAAGGGGGTTTCGAGACCAGACCACAGCTTCAGACACCATGGTAAATACTCATTGTACATTAGGGGTTGCTAAGTCGGAATGAATCGCCATGAATCATATTTCCTGTTATTCATTGGGTAATTATCTACTGATATCCGGAGTTTCAGCCCAAACAGTTGAGCCACTAAGGATCGCAAGCCACTTTTGTGACCCTTGTTTTTGCTGTTTATTGCAGTGCGCATGGGTTGTATTCGTGCACATACGGTTGTATAGTATTAAAATTGAGTATTCAAAAATTTCAACTTAGCATTAAATGAAGTATGAACGTTTGTAGACTGGCGCGTTATGAAGTTGGCTGTTCCCAGCGCGAGCTGGGGACAGCCAACTGGAGTTTAATCGCCCGGCAGGGCGATTAAACTGGTTTAAATCCCGACTCCGATCCCGAGGCGCCAGCCGAGGGTGAGGGGGAGGTGATTTAAACCTATAACGCGATAGGCTAACAAACGTTCATATTTTATGAAACCCGATAGTAATTACACACAAATAAGAGACACAACACAAGGTGAAACACACTAGAACTGCTGGTAAATAGTTTGGGCACGTCGCGCCCCCCATGTTCGCGCGCCCGTAGGGCGATCCCCTCACATAGGGGGCACAGTCACGACTAGGGCACTCGTAGAATGCTTCGTTCTGCTAAACGGCGCTAGTTAGCGTTTTAATTTTTGGTTTTTCTGATCGGTCATGTTCTAAATGAATGCAACGAACATGTCTCGATTTGAAACTCTCAAAAACCGTGGCGTAATCGCCGATTTGCTCAAATCGGTTTTTTGGCAATTACGGGAGAACGGAATATCCATAAAATCCCAAATTCTGGGATATGTTAGAAGAGACAATTTGACACCTTCGTGTCGAAGGATTTGTCTCTTATTCTTCTGGTCTTCAACTGACGGCCATTTGAATTAATTTGACCTCTCTTCCCCCGACCCTTAGTCCCACTAAACGACAGCTTTATAAGTAACCATCTTTTTTCCCAGGTAGAGAATCCCTTGAACTGGTGCAACGTATAGGTGGATAAGCCAGAAACGATTTCTGGACAGAGGAATCGACTCTCAAAGTTGGATGATTTCAAACAGTGATTGGACTTTTTGGGACACTTTGACTTTAAAAAGATTGATACATTTATCATTTTCCGACATAATTTTACCTAATTTGACCAACGAAAGTGTTTAATTAATCGTTAATTGCTTAATTAAGAAAATCGGACGCGCAAATATACAAACGCGCTTGTTTTGGACAGAAATTGCGCGCGCTGAAGAATCTTCAAAGTGAATCGTGACGGCGCGAACTGAAAAAGTTGCGCGGTTTTTTTTCGAAACTCGAAAAGTCAAGAATATTTTGCGCACGGATCAGGACCCATCCTCTTCTAAGGGCCTGCAGCAAAGACAAAACTTTTCCGGAACTATTGAAAATCTAAGCGATGAATTATTCTGAGGCTCGAGCGACCTATACACAGCGTATGTATGGCGACATTTAAAGGATTCTGACCTGAAACGTCTACAGAAAGTTCAGAACGTCTACAGAAAGTTCAGAACAGTGCGACACGATACATATATGGGAAAAGAGGAAAACGCGGTGTAACAAAACTTCGCATGAAATCACACTTCTTGCCTGTGAAACAGCGAATAGAGTACAAAATTTGCTCGATGGTATACAAGATTCTTCATGATCAATCCATACATGTCTGAGATGTTAGTGAAGCGGCCCCAGAAAGTGAAATCACTCCGAGTGGATAATGACGTCACCGCTCTGAAAGAGGCGCGGAGGAGTGAGTACCACTACGAGAACACTAGAGGCGCTTTCAGTATTGCTGCACCTAAATTATGGAATCAGCTACCACGATCAATCGGGGACTCAGAATCCCTTACTACTTTTAAAACATCCCTGAAGACGCACTTGTTCTTTAGAGCATACAACCAATGACCGGCAAAATAACCCTCACTTCCCTACATCCACATGGATTCCTGAGTAACTACCGTCTCTAACTCCTATTCCTGATTCCTGGGCTCCCTTTTTCTCGTGTATTCCTTCACATCGATCCCTGGGTCCTTTACTCCTACTTCCACTCCACATCGATCCCTGGGTCCTTTACTCCAACCTCCTCCACATTGATCCCTGGGTCCTTTACTCCAACCTCCTCCACATCGATTCCTGGGTCCTTTCTCTACCTTGCTCCACATCGATCCCTGGGTCCTTTCCAACCTCCTTCACATCGATCCCTGGGTCCTTTACTCCTACCTCCTCCACATCGATCCCTGGGTCCTTTTCCTTGCGCTGCTCCATATCGAGCACATCCTCATTCCTCATTCTAAAAACTATTTACAACATCCCTTCTACACGCTACTCATCACCTGTTATCACGACAGTTGATTGATTCTGTTTTTTGTACATACATATACACACTGTGATATTGAAGAGTGTTTGAATTAGACGAGACCCAGCTAGAGGTAGCTACGGGCGGAAACGTCCGCATGTTGGACATATATTTTTTTAAATTTGTGAACCAATATGTTTAGTGTATTAGCGGGGTGTCAATAATTACATTTATTTAATTTATTGACATTATAAATATAATTTTAATCTTGTAATCTTGTAATCTTGTAATCCATTTCAACTGAGATAAAAATTTGGAGCTCAGGAAGATCATGTTTAGTTCTTATTCCTTAGTGAGCTGAGGTGACATAAACGAACTTCAGTTGGACCTGCTCAAGGTATCAGAGTGTTGTCAGGCACTGACTGTACAGTGTACAGTGTACAGGTTGTGTGGTGTACACTGTACACCGCACAACCTCACGTAGCCGCACCGGGCCTAAGGCTCGCCGCGAAGAGGACAGTTCACTTTATTGTATAAAACTTTTTATTTTTAAACATTGTAAACCTCTCTAGTGTGTTTCATGGCGAAACGAGGAAATCTGACGAGTGACGAAATGGATAAATCTGAATGAACGGTACAAAAACCCAGGATTTGATGCCCTCCAAACATCAATTTTATCACTTTTCTAATTGGATACTGCGTTCTGGATACTGTGTTTAGTATCCCATGCTTGGCACTCTCTCAGATACTCAGCAGGTAAGATATGCTATCACCACGAGAAGTGGGGGACACAAAGTCATAACCCAATTTGATCCAAGCGACAGTGCGCTCAGATGGGGTCGGCGGCGCAAGGCAGCACCCTTGACCCGTGATAACAATCTCCCCTATTTCAGAGAACCACAGCAGTGAGTAGCTGCAAGATACTTCCCAGTTTTATTCAACGTATCTTCCACAATGTCCACAGACCAGAACTTACAAGAAAGGAGAAGAAATTGAACAGCTACCATTACCCCCTGATCTCATCACCATCCCCTCACTCTGGTAGGTGATAGTTTTGTTTCTTAGTTAAAGTCCACCTGGAATTTGTACATAAACTAAAGATACATATATTAAACACTGCCATTACAACTATTTTAGAACCCCTTCTACTCATCCCCTTGCCCTATCTCCAGGTAAACAAACATGAGTTTAGAAATCTGGTGTTGAGGTGACATGACAGCTGTGAGATGACAAGAGGGAATGGTGGGTGTGCCAGTCTCAATTCTCATCTCTGTAAAACGGTAGGCACCACTGAAGTTATACCAAATTTAATGCACAGTATTTTTACACAGTACAGTTATACACAGTATAACAGTACACACATACGTCATACATGTATTACCAACACTGCGGGTTCGTCACCAAGGGAATCTCAAAACACAGTGGTTCACCAAGTTTACAACTGTTTCGGGAGATAGTTTTGGTGTGTATTTTGGGTGGGGTGATGTTCAAGAGGTCAGCCGAAATTTACACTGTAGTAGAGTCGATTAGCACACATGACTCTCGCAATTTTTACTGCCTCATCGTTATTGCCTGGCTCTATCCTCTTTCCGTGCGCCCCGCCCTCTTTTACAAATGTAAAGGAGAGTTATAACATCGTTATGGGTCTTACGCAGCATGTTGAGAATTTATATATATATATTTGCCAACCTACTCTTGACGTTATATCTGTAACCCACACACTCAATTCCAGGTGTTCAACGGTTGTCCTTTTCAACAAGAATAACTGCATTATGTTTCATAATGCTATGTTTCCCCGCCAACCTTTATTTTCATAACCATCTAATGGGAAGGCGGGACAGGCATTTCCGATCATCTATGAATCAGTCAAACCGTATAGAACAAATCATTGTGTTTTAGTAGCACTAAATTGTGCGCCACATTGCGCGGCTCACATTTCCTGAAAACGTGCCATTGAAGTATTTGATGAAGGAGCAACATCGTTGTCCCTCGCAACTGAGCGGGTTACGTTACACAAAAGCGTGACACTTCACTAGTATGTAAAATAAAATTGTCGAATTCTAAACCCCTATGCCTTTTTACAAAAGGCATCCGGGTGAATGCCTTCGGCATTCACCCGGGCGGGGAAAAAATAGTCCATCAGAGGATAACTACTATCTCAGACCCTGCTAGTTATTGATGGGAAAAGTGGTTATGTTGCATGTCACGCTCCTCTGCTCGCCGTCAAGTGGTTATGGCATCGACATTATAAGGTGAGAGCAACCAGTAGTTTATACTTTGTAGTTCTCTATACTAGTAGTTGACAATTCAAAATATTTTAATTCTATATGTTTTCTCTCGCCCTACCTGCTACCATTCTATGAATTCTCTCTCTTTCACCCTCGGTAGCTGTCAGTCTCTCCCTCACTATCTCTCTAGCTCTATCTACCTCTCTCTCCGCCTCTCTCAATCTCCCCTCTCTTTCTTGCCCGCGTAGCGAACATGAGGGGCGCGACGTGCCCAACTCTCTTTCGTTGTAGTACTGGATTTAAGATATCTCACATGTGATCCCATCCTTCTAGTTGTGGGTGGTTGTCTTGCGGGTGGTTGTGTTGCGGGACCGGATCACTAGAATTGGATGTTAGGTTTATCAATTGTTTAGCAGACATAGCCCCTGGCAACCGTGTATCTTCCCTGGGTGGTATTAATTCCACAACCTTCTTTTTCCATTTTTGGTGACCCCCTGAAATTTATAAAACTTTCCTAGTAACCCCGTAGGGCTATTCCCAAGATAGCAGAAATGAAATCTAACCTATTCTCTCTACAGATAACTTTACGATAAGAGAGTCGAAGGATATTTTAAACTGCACTGGGGAATCAATAATGAGTTGTCGAACCGAATGGTGAGTTTACAGCCGAGTATTTTACTAGGCAGCAAAATCGTCGATTTTTGGGACAAAGTTGGCAGCATATAATTTGACTTTTGAAAATCGTATTTATCTAAAATTTTGAAAATCCGGGCACCGGGTACAGCCCTCTAACACTGTCCCCCCCCCCTTTACCAACCCTCTAACACTGTTCCTCCTCTAACACTGTCCCTTTTTACCAACCCTCTAACACTGTTCCCCCTTTACCAACCCTCTAACACCCCTTCCCTCTCAGGAAGGAGATCTTGAAGAGGAACAGTCAGGCCCAGCTGCAGTCAAGAGATCCCCACTGGAAGCTATGACCCAGACTGATAAGGAGCTAGATCGGCAGATCGCATCTCGACCTGAAGCTGATGATGTGGAGGATTACTGTGATAAGGTTTGTGTCCAGCTCTAACCCCATTTAGGTTGCTTTTTCAATCCCCTAACTGCTAATTTACACTCCCGTGTATGGTAAGCTGGGGCAAAAGTGGCCCATTTTTAATTTATACAGCAGGAGAAAAAAAATGTATAGGCTACCCAATGAAACGTTTTCCTTTCAGCCGGGCTAAATTTTAAAACCTGCAAGTTTTATTTAATGGGTTAGTTAATCAATTCAAATAATTTGGTGATGCTATATTTTATCCCACCCCAACACCCCTAACTCACCCCCTAATCAACCCCTAACACCCCATCTCCTCCTCTCCAGGACCACTCAGAGCCGGAATCCGAGTTGAATGTAACAAACTGCACCACATGTTATTATGACGGCAACTGTGGGTGCTGTTGTGATGTCTGCTGTGATGTCAGGACATTGAAGAAAAAAATTCCTTACTCCCCTAACACTGCATACATCATCTACTGACTGCAGTATTGATCCAGCTCCATTTTAGCTGGTTACATGGAATGGGAATAGAATTATAAATGCAGTGAATGGACTCATAAACAATACCGAACATTAGAAGGATCCCGTGGTAAAAATAGGACACTGGACACTCTTTGTTGGACACACATTTTTTGGATCGAATAATTTTTGAGAATAGTATGAGCAGCAAAACTGACCGTCCCATGAGGTGTTTTAGGATGTTCTCAATTCTTACTCTGTGATATTAAAAACACAAATCTTAGGTATCCATTTCTATATATTACAGCGGATGGAAATTGGAAAATTAGTTTTGAATATATAGAAATCATAAATATATTCCCCCCCCAAAAAGTGTGCTTTTTGCTAATATACAGTCGGTTCCCGATTTACCGCGATGCTCGGGGGAAAGATATTGCCTGATAATTCGGGGTGCCCGGGTCAAATAATGTTAATTTCTTATCCCGGCTCGGGTATATCAACGACTGGTAAATTGGGGTCCGACTGTAACTTAATAAATAGTTCTTTGTCCATCACAATCTTTTAACACTTATTTCCAGGTACTGATCATTGAGTTTCGAACAATGCCGTGTAAACTGTCCTCTATCAATAATTATGAAGCTCCCATCATCCGGTGTAGGCTTTTTCCTGACAGAGGTATGGTATAATGCTAATTAATAATCAGGTCATTATCAGGTCATCACAACACTTTAGGGTGTGGCAAACATATGTTTGCCACAACCTAAAGTGTTTCAATTTGTATTCTGCTCCCTCTACACCCGGTCGAGCACTTTCGTGGCCGTCACCGCCCCGTACTGTATATTTTACAGTATAAATCCTAAATCGCATTCTCTCTTCACTCTAATTTAAAATTATATCTCTCTCCCCTAGTTTGATTCGGTCCTGACCAAGATGTTAACGTTGGTACATATTTGTCCTTTTCCTTCTCATTACACATACCAAGTTTCGAATAATGCCATGTGAACTGTCCTTTCATCCCGTTCCCGAAAATGAGGTATGGTAACAAGATTTAAATATTTATTTTATGAGTTTTGAATAATGTTTAAGGGGTCATCAATTCAGCCCTAAATTACAAATTGGCTTAATTCAGTTTTCAGATGGTGTTAAAATGAACACACCATGTCACACCATGTCACACCATGTCACACTAATACCCTAAGATTTAATCGGGGCGCGCGCGGTTGGTTTTAAAATAAAAGTTGAAACGTGTCAGCAGTTGGTAGCGTGGTCTGGTGTGCGCGTCTTAGCAACCCCTGAACTTATCGAGCGTGCAGGCCTACGCCCCTACGGGGCTTGCCTGCTTCGCAGGCAAGTAAATAGTCAACAGATACCCTGAAAATGTGTGTAGACTTAGTGTCTACTGTTCCTAACATGTTTGAGAAAGAGAGAGAAAGATTAGGGGCAATACACACTGTCAGAGGTAATGAACAGTAAAAGAGACAATGAGAGAGAGAAATGAATGGAATGTGATTCTTTTCACTCCTTATGAGAGAGATAACATTGAAACGTGTTGCAGACATGTTTCCCCTTTCTTTTGTTGACAGAACTGTGTGTTTACACACATTTTCAATACTTAGAATTTTACACGCATGTTATTCAAATGAAGAGAAATGCGTGAAAAAGAGAGCGGGACTGTTAAACAGCGAGCAGGGTGTTAAATCTCCCAGCTAGCAGTTATCATGAGCGCGCAAAATCTTCAAACGACTGATAAATCAACTATCGGGTTTCATATGTACATGGCACGTGTAATAAAGTACTGACCTGCACAAATAGTTCTTCTTCGAGATCCCAGAGGGTACGGAAGGGAGGCTTTTGTTTCTGCTAGAGGTTGGTTCTTCTTCTGCAAGAGAAGATCAAATTCTGGTAACTATGGTAACTATGGTAACTATTATAATGGTAACTATGGTAACTATGGTAACTATGATTCGCACCATTAGATGGAGTAACATTCTGGTAACTATGGTGTTGCTCCTTGAATCTCTCCCACCACTCCAACAGGGTCAGATGACTGTCAGCTTCATGTTCAGTAAGGATTTCCTCCTCATCAGCGATAGCCAAGATGGAGGGTACTGATTGGCTGAGAGTTGAGGCGCTCCTACCACGCAGTACCACCTGACCTGCACGTGCAGCTGATGATGTCACACCACGTGATGATGTCATGGCCCGACTACGGCTGGTGGAGGAGGTGGCTTGGTCAGTATCATGATCACTGATCGGGGCTTCCAAGGGGGTGCTTCTTCTTGGTTCTTGGACACGGTGTCCCTTAAGGAGGTGAAACCTCGACTAGATTAAGTTTTTTGGAGACCGGACCTAGGTTACGTATTTTTGACCGAGGAATCCGAAAAACATAAAATTAAAATCGAAAACGTAGCGGTTTTTGAGTAAAACGGCAAAAACTGTCATTTTTCAGCGATGTTCGACTTTTTACGCTTTCTAGAGATTTAAAAAATATTTCCTTACAAGATATGATCTTGTGCTTCTAGACTAATAAAATGCGATCGATTTGCTACAAATTGGTCCCGGGTTTGTGTAATTTGGTCAAAAGCTCTCTTTACTGTGGCCCATCAAAGATGGCCACTCTGCAAATACGTATTTGGCTCCTGTGGCTGCAGATGTAAACCAAAAGAAGATTTGTTATACACCAAAATTTGCGTCTTTTCAAGGCAAACAACCTGGTTTTTACGACATTCCATTTCATGCAGGCGTTAAGGAGTTACAGCTGAAAAACTGGTACAGTGGATTTTGGAAATACCCCTACTTCAACAAACCCTAATCCAGATAAGATTTCGAAAAAGATACATCTTCATACATGAAAATGAAGCTCAGACAAATGCCAACGTGATGCAAAAAACGGGAAGTGTCTAACTTATTTCGTTTAGAAGCTATAGCCAAAATAAAAGTGCTTATATTTGCCTTGAAAACACCCTCTAAAAACCATCATTTTAGACAATTTCTGACAATTTCAAACAAATTCTATCCACAGGGGACTAAGTTGGTGCACTGGAGGTGACATTTTATTCGTATTGCATTTTTAGACAGATTTGCTGTTTTTCAGGGCTTTTAGAGGGTGTTTTCAAGGCAAATATAAGCACTTTTATTTTGGCTATAGCTTCTAAACGAAATAAGTTAGACACTTCCCGTTTTTTGCATCACGTTGGCATTTGTCTGAGCTTCATTTTCATGTATGAAGATGTATCTTTTTCGAAATCTTATCTGGATTAGGGTTTGTTGAAGTAGGGGTATTTCCAAAATCCACTGTACCAGTTTTTCAGCTGTAACTCCTTAACGCCTGCATGAAATGGAATGTCGTAAAAACCAGGTTGTTTGCCTTGAAAAGACGCAAATTTTGGTGTATAATAAATCTTCTTTTGGTTTACATCTGCAGCCACAGGAGCCAAATACGTATTTGCAGAGTGGCCATCTTTGATGGGCCACAGTAAAGAGAGCTTTTGACCAAATTACACAAACCCGGGACCAATTTGTAGCAAATCGATTGCATTTTATTAGTCTAGAAGCACAATATCATATCTTGTAAGGAAATATTTTTTAAATCTCTAGAAAGCGTAAAAAGTCGAAAATCGCTGAAAAATGACAGTTTTTGCCGTTTTACTCAAAAACCGCTACGTTTTCGATTTTAATTTTATGTTTTTCGGATTCCTCGGTCGAAAATACGTAACCTAGGTCCGGTCTCCAAAAAACTTAATCTAGTCGAGGTTTCACCTCCTTAAGGGACACCGTGTGGACTTGTTCTGAAATACAGAGTGACATAACACGTGGCTATACAGTAATTATATTATATATATATAAATAAACAGGGGGAAAACAGTCACGGCTATTTACCCCTGAGACCTCAGGTAAATAGCCGTGACCTGAACCTGAGATTCAGGCACGACTGTTTTCCCTCAGTTAAGTTTACAAATATAACGTACTTAATTTGGATGGTGAGAAATTTTGCACGGTGTAATAATTCTGTGTAGCTGTCGATATTTTGGTCAGGTTCACCCGGTTCCTCGAGATTTGTCCGTCTGACCTGCTCCTTATCAGTCTGGAGGATGCTGTACTGCCACTACTGCTCGTCTCACTAACATATCTGCAATGATATACAACTCATGATATGATCACCCTAGTTCGCTATAGTTCTCATTATGGTCATGATTATAAAGTCGGTAAATGATTCTCGAATAAAAAAGAGAGAAAGAGCTGGCTTGATCGATAAAGTATAGCTCCAAGCTCTGATCGTAATATCAGGAAGGTGAAATTTAAAAAACCTGTCCCGACGACTGTTATACCGTCTACTGCTGGATCGCTTCACATGGCTCCGGACTTTATCCTTAAATTTTCGAAGCATATTATCAAGATGAAAACACACACACAACAGCTGTATTATAGTGCTGGGAACTTTGAAACGTGAGCTGATAAGGGGCACCCGAATATATGAAGATGTAATTGTATACCTTCATAAAAAACGGGCTGCTATGACGAAGTGATAAAATGTTTGATTGTTTGAGTTTCAGTCACGAGAAATTTAGAAGATGATGTCAGATGATGTCAGAGCTTTCTGCTGCACACCAGAAAAAGGGAAGTGGTCCGTGTGTGATGACCTGACTGTATAATAGTAGAGTCGATAACTACATCGACCCCTCCCAATTGTTCCAGTTTTTGTCACATCTGTTTGGAGCCTCGACACGACCTCTAAACAGTTGTTACTTTTTCACAAACTGTTTTCATCATGGTGTAATCAGCATTTGAAATGTTGTTGATCATAACAAAAACCGAACTATTTTTTGACAATTGGGGTAAAACCATGGGTATGGGTCACCAGTGGTGACCCATACCCATGGGTGACTCACCACACACCAAAGTTAAAATTAAAATTAAAATTTTGATTTTAAACCCGCACACACCAGCGGCCGTTAAAATTTCTCTCCCCATCCTAAAAGTAACAATCTCACGCACGATTTTGACGGTCGCGTTGGATGACAAAATTTTAACACGCCGTTAAAATTGTGCGCGAGATTGTTACTTTTAGAATGGGGGAGAGAAATTTTAACGGCCGCTGGTGTGTGTGGGTTTAAAATCAAAATTTTAATTTTAATTTTAACTTTGGTGTGTGGTGACCCTATCAAAAGTTAGCTCTAGGTCTCCTGAGCTGAGTAACCATCCGGAGACTCTATAAGAGATATTTCAAGCCGTTCTCCCGTAATTAAATCATTAATGCCGGTGGAGAGAATATGGGTCCAGCTGTACCCTGGCTCTTTCTCTTAGCAGCCTCACTACTCTCCTGTCCCTCATTCGCAACTCTTTCACAGCCCTCATTACCTGAAATGAAGGAGAGAGAGAGTGGTAATACACATTTCGTGATTCTTGATGCAAGAGACATGTGCTGTTTCTAGTGCTGTTTCTCGATAAATATATTTCAACCAGTAATATGATTGATATATTCAAATTCAATTTATGGTGACCAGGGCATGTGATGTTCCCTAACACAGAGCAACGTGCCCAATTCCAGAATGGATGATGATGATCGGATTTATGGGCCATAAATCCCATCATTGAAGGACCTTCAAACCCAAAAGCCGCGAAGGTTACTCAATAACTTATTGGGTTTGAGGCGCCTCGTAGCTACGAGGACCCTAAAACTCAATAAGTTAATAAGAATAACCTACGCGTAGTCTAGGATTGCAAATAATAATAATAAAATGATAATAATAAAATTCTCGCTCTCACTCTCTCTCTCTCTCCCTCTCTCTCTCTCTCTCTCTATCTCTCTCTCTCTCTCTCTCTCTCTCTCTCTCTCTCTCTCTCTCTCTCTCTCTCTCTCTCTCTCTCTCTCTCTCCACTTGTGTTTCTGGGAAACCAATCAATCGATATTATATAAAGCATCGACCGAAAGGGTTTATTTAACATTCAAGTCATGTTACTTACAACTCTGCCTGTGTTGATGTTATTTCTGGTGGGTGCCCCTGCGTTCCAGACAGAACCCCTAACGGACTTCGATGCAGTTTGGCACCTTGGGATGAACTTAAACCCTGCGGATGGCCATATCATGTACTACGGAGAGGGTTGGCACACCGGAACCCCTATCGGAACCAAGGATACAGCCCTCTCAATGGACTACCTTGATAAGTATGTTTGGAAGGAGCCGGCCGACTACATCGCTATCGTGAGGCACCAGGGTGGAGTGAGTGATGCTGTCAAGGTGTTCAAGTTCAGGTACGATAATTGTGGTAATAGGGCCTTCTGGTAACTCAACAACCCTACCATAATACAGCCCTAATATCGAACCACAACTGAGCGCTGGAAAGCACTCTGAATCTGTTTTTATTGGGCACTGAAATTATTATTTTGTGCATATATACATATATATACTCGGTACACAATTACCCTACCCAAAAAAATTTCTACCTCAGAGTTACAAGACGTATAATATGTCTCTGAATCTGTTTTTATTGGGCACTGAAATTATTATTTTGTGTATATATATGTATATATACTCGGTACACAATTACCCTACCCAAAAAAATTTCTACCTCAGAGTTACAAGACGTATAATATGTCTGACATATGTAAACCTCTGAAAAGTTTGTCCCTCGGACACCCGGCCTCCTCGACTAGCCTTAACATGTCGTCCCACCTTCAGGTACTGGGGATTGAGCCTACTGGAAAGATTCAAAGATATGGACCCGGGAAGACGGATTGTTAGTGACGGTGGTCCTATACAAGAAGAGATCGCATGGGACGCTGAAAACATACCTGATGATCCCATATTTGGTATGGGAGGGGAACTAGCCTTCAACTGGCAATACGGTAACCAAGGAAATAGGATCGTATTGATTGGAGCTGGAGGACATCTTTCAGATTTGAGAGCTGGTAATGACTGTACAAATGGACTAGGAAACGATTTCTTCTGCAATCCCTTAACAGGAACCACAACTGGTGATGCTGAGGGTATATGGGAAAGTGAGATATCCAATATTCAGCTGGACTGCCCATCTAATACATATCCACGTTGTAAAACTATCATAGTCCAGGGAACTGACCACGGAATTGGGTTTCAAGGCTTAATTTCATTTACGACGGGACCGGTCTATGGTAACTATGCCATCTACGTCTCAAAGAATGTAAACCGATTCCCGGCTGTTGGCACAAAGCTTTGTCCCGTTGTAAAGGGAACACGGGATGTAAATTATCAACCGAGTTTGCTGTGTAAAATTTGAGTCACTTGAAACAGTTAGAAAGTACAGATGAACAATTTATGTGAATTAGACTGTGATTTGTAAAATGATGGACTTATAATAGACTGTGATTTGAAAAATGATGGACTTATAATAGACTATGGTTTGTAAAACGATGAACACCAATTAATTCTTGCTAAATAACAACAACTGTTTACTTTTTACCACTTTATACCGCAAGCACTTAAAATTAAATTGACAGCAGTTTTCTGTTCTCCCATTTCCTAGCCACCGACAGCTGCTCAACAACCAATCAAAACTCGTTATTTAGGTCACGTGACTGGTTATCAGCCAATCAGGGACCAGTATTTCCTGATTCGGTCGGTTCCTGTCCATTTCTTAGCCACAGACACCTGCTCTATAGACAGGCCTTCACCACCTCCTCCTTGAGAAACTTGGCAGATCTCACCAGGGCTTCTATAATAATAGACACTATAAAGAGAGACGAGTGATGGGGTTAGAAGCCGGGAACCCCAGTAAACGCGCGTACGCCGTTAGTTGCATAAACGACGTTGTTCTATAATATACTCCGTTAACAGCGCACGTAGAATAAGTTTTTGCAACTTTATGCGTCGCACATTTGCAGTTGCAAGAACGGCATCGTTATAACGGGGTCGTACTTTGCACGCGAGGCAGTTAGTTGCACAAACAACGTCGTTGCTCGTTTTATTATTTTATTTGACTCTGTTATCTCCATGAACACTGTATTTCCATTACAGTGCTGCTTGTAGTCAGATTACCGTAATGAAAATACAGTAAACTCGGATTTTTTGAAACTGTCACCCCCCTGAAATAAAAAATTTGTCATATCTCCGGTTCCTGATAAGATAGAGACTTGAAATTTGGAGGTTCGGAAGAACTTAGCAAGATCTTCGTAACTTCCAAATTTCAAGTCTCTATCTCATCAGGAACCGGACTTATGGTCATTTAATGAAATTTGAAAACTCTTGGGGGGTGACAGTTTCAAAAAATCCGACTTTAAGGAGACGCGCACGGTACATAACGCGCGGCAAAAAGTTCATGTGTCAGCACGTACTAGCGCCCTGATTGGTCACGGTTGCGCGTCGTCTTACTGTATCTTCGTTTTCCATTACCGTTTTCCCACTACAAGCGACCGTGTTACAAGTTACAGTTTACTAAATTATTTACTAAATTATTTTCAAAGGGAAATAACAATTACAATTGGTAAGTTAAAAGAACACTTAAAACATTTCATATCCCAATTTTAGTATTTTTTTCTCACAGACACTAAAACTGGGAATACACTTTTCAAATAATGTACAGTCGGACCCCGATTTAACGGCACCCTGGGGGGAAAGGGTTTTGTCCGTTAAATCGGGGTGTTCGCTAAATCGGGGTCAAATACTGTTAATTTCTCATATCGGGGGAAGATTATGCTGCCGTTAAATCGGGGTGCCACTAAATCGGGGGCCGTTAAATCGGGGTCCGACTGTATATTGAAATAGTAATATTATACAGTTATACAGATAAATCTCAAGTAAATAAAAGATAGAAATAGAATAGTCAATATAATAGATATACAGTGATAAGATGCACAGCAATATAACTTAATTAATTAACTTAATTATCAACTAGTATCTGTTATAAAGAAACTGAAATGTAACTTGTCCATGACACAAATTCTGCTGCATGTAAGTGCAATAAATTAAACAGCCGCAGTGGCTGCTGGCCTGGTAGAGCTAGAGGTGTCGTCCTTGTTCAGATCCTTTTTTAACCACCCTTCTCTGTGCAGCACTTCCTTAATGAGCTCCCGGTAATTAACCTCCTCTCCTGAATTATTTACCTGTAATTTTATAGGTTATTGTAACCATGGCAACTCACATCTACCAGTTGTAACCATGGCAACTCACCTCTACAATTTGTAACCATGACAACCCACCTCTATTAGTTGTAACCATGACAACCCTCCTCTACTAATTGTAACCATGACAACTCACCTCTACTAGTTGTAACCATGGCAACCCACCTCTACTAGTTGTAACCATGGCAACCCACCTCTACTAGTTGTAACCATGACAACCCACCTCTACTAGTTGTAACCATGACAACCCACCTCTACCAGTTGTAACCATGACATTATGAAAACTTACTTCTACTAGTTGTAACCATGACAACCCACCTCTACCAGTTGTAACCATGACAACCCACCTCTACCAGTTGTAACCATGGCAACCCACCTCTACTAGTTGTTACCATGGCAACCCACCTCTATTAGTTGTTACCATGACAACCCACCTCTACCAATTGTAACCATGACAACCCACCTCTACTAGTTGTAACCATGACAACCCACCTCTGCTAGTTGTTACCATGACAACCCACCTCTACCAGTTCATGTAACCATGACAACCCAACTCTACTAATTGTAACCATGACAACCCACCTCTACCAGTTGTAACCATGGCAACCCACCTCTACTAGTTGTAACCAAGACAACCCACCTCTACCAGTTGTAACCATGACAACCCACCTCTACTAGTTGTAACCAAGACAACCCACCTCTACAATTTGAAGCCACTCCTCTGCTTCCTCCTCCTCCAGCACATCTCCAATCATTGTCAGGTAATCCTTTAACTCCCCCTTGTTAGCGTACCCCGTCTCGTAGGGGTCAAACACGGAAAACGCGAACATTAGGTCCTCGTAAATGCTCCACGAACCAATTGCCTATAGGTTAGACATGATGTAATTTAGTAGTATGCAACTGTCTATTTAGAAGGGTGGATACTGGATACTGGATGGCGGATTTCAAAATTACTAGTCAGTAGGTCACCTATTGAAATCTACATCATCTTTATCAACAATCCTACTTACCGATTCCAGAGACTCCGCAAACTGTTTGTAGTTTAGTTTTCCCTTTGGTGTATTCTGTTCAATTATCATTTCTCTAATCTGAGGCTCAGTTGGATTGAGGCCCAGCAATCGTAACGCGTGGCCAAGTTCCTTCTCTACAGGAAATTAAAGGTTATCCAAAAAAACGTAAGTAGATGGGTGAATACGTGAACCATAAGTATAAGGGGGAACCGGTCGTGCCAGAATCTAAGGGCTCAGTGACGGCTATTTACCCCTGAGTTTTCAGGGAATATCCAAGAATAGCCATGAGACCTTAGCTCTCAGGAGTAAATAGCAGTTACTTCAACCTGAGGTTTAGTCACGACTGTTTTCCCATTCCCCATAATAGGGTTCGCGAAAGCTCCTGATTCTTCATTGAATTTTAGTCTTGAATTACAAAAGTAGCTACTAAAGGATACATGAATTTACTTTAACTAATTTGTACTACCTGTAAGTTTGTCATCCCCATCTTTATCGCACATTTCAAACACTTCCTTCAGCACGTCGTCTCTGTGGTACTTCCAGTCCTAAATAACAAAATGTTATTAACAAATTGTAAAAACAAATTGTAAAAATTTCGTTGTTATTAACAATTGAATATTTACATTACTACTACTGACTAGACACTCGCGTCACTATTTAGTAGAATCACGTGTAATTTGTGTAATACCGCAGAGTTGCAAAGTTATTGTAACATCTGAAGATAAAATAACGTTCAAACCTTGTAAATGTCGTTGAAAGAGTGTTTTCTTGACTCGATGTCAGCGGCTACTTTTGGTGAGCCACCCAATTCAGTCCCTCCTGCTGTTCCACTGCTGCAAGATTGATCCTTCAAGGTTGCCTTCTGTTTCCCAGAGACAGGCTGCTGTTCTTTACCGGGTCCAGGTTTGGGAAGGAGGGAATCTGTAGCAGACATGTGGTTCTGTGGTCTAGATATAGGGAGGTAGAGGCACAGAGGGGTTAGAGGGGAAAACGCAGTAAATTAAAAGGGGGTCGATTGGGCCGGGGAGGGTTGAAGGGGTTTGATGGGACGTGGGTCAGATATAAAAACAGAATATTTGGAATTGTGAATTCAATCGCTAACAAATCGTGTGTCCTCCTCATCAGTTTCTATTCAACGTGCATGGTAACCATGGTAACCAGTGCTTGGTAACCATGACAACCAATGCTAACAAGAATAACTTCGTTCGTGGAGGAACCGTTCCTCTTCCTGGTGTTGTGCTCTGAACTTATCAAATATCGGTGCTGGGAACCGCCCCAGGCCACTACAATCCTCCAAACTTCCGGCTGATCTTGAATTCCCCGTTCTAGCAAGGTATTCCTCATATCTCCCATCATCACTCTCCACATACTCAACACAAACCTCCTGAGGTCCAATCTTGAAGGGGTTAATTACATGTCCCATCCGCCATCCAGGCATACCCTCCAGCCGGGTTGTTTTCCTCCTTCCCCAGTACTCCCTCCACTTCTTCCTAAGGACCCTAACCTGCCTCTGATAAAACTGGGACTCAACATTACTGTGATGCAGGAAGAAGAGAGGATCCTCGGCAGCACGGTCGGTAAAGAACAGCCCGTCCTCCTCTCCACCCACAATGTAATGGGGAACACCGTGCTCGAATCTTAGGTCATCCTCAAATGCATCAAAATCAGAGCGGATAATGTTCTGGATCCGGTGGTAAGTGGCGGGAGAGAACTGATAGGACCACTGTCTCACTAGACATTGGTGCTGGAGGGTTGTGAATCCTGTGGACTGTATTGAAAAGTATCCATTAGGGACGCACTGTGGACTCGTTCCTCTGTTTGCCCCAAACCAATTGAATACATCGTGGGTCCACCACTGATTGGGATTGATTGTCCAGTCCCAATATGGGATGGTGATAGAGCACCCTCCCCCCTCTCTCAGCAGGTCCTCCATCTGCAACACATAGGCTCGGTGCCAGGGGAAGAACTTGGTCCTATCGTGGATGGCAGTCCTCCAATAAAGCTCGTGAATCTTTAGCAGCCTTCTGAACCGGTCTTGGAGAACCCTCCCTGCCCTTCCTGTGGATATTCTAACAACTGTCTCCACATACGTCCTCTTCTCTCTCGAACTGAGGTCATCCCAGGATTTCCGCTGCCTACAACAGTACTGTTTTCCACCAAAACAATGACAAATATCACCACATCGGTTGCGTTTAGTTCTCTTGCAGCTTCCAGTGGATGGGACTCGAAATATTTTAACCTTTTTAGGATCGAGAGACAAACTTTTCGGATCACTTTTCTCCTTCTTCCCCTTCCTCTTCCCCTTCTTCTTTCTGTTATCCTGTTTCAAGTCCTGTTCCGGGTGGCCCGCCTCCTCATCATCATCATCATCATTATCTGTTTCATTATCTGGTTCATTCTGTTGATAATCCTCGTCATCTGATTCACCATCGTCCTGTTGATCTGTTCTCGTGTCGCCACCGTCCCCATCACTCTCACTGGACTTCTTCTTTTTCCTATCTTGGTCTTTTTCACTCGACTTCTTCTTATTTCCATCATCGTCTTCTTTTTCGCTCGACTTCTTCTTTTTCCTATCTTGGTCTTCACTCTGACTGGACTTCTTCTTTTTTAAATCATCTCCTTCTTTTTCACTCGATTTCTTCTTTTTTTCACCATCGTCATCATCATCATTGTTTTTATCGGATTTCCTTTTCTTCTTCATTGAGTCGGAATTAACATCTCTTCCATGATCATGATCATGATCATGATGGCTCCCTCCGTGGTGCTTGGCTCTCAAAACTAGAGAGACCTCATCCTCCTCACCAGTATTCTGATCTGCAGCTTCAACAAAAGTAGTAGTATCGCTGGGATCCTGATCTGTAGCTTCAACTAGAAATAGAAGAACAACTGTCAGAAGACAACAACGTAAAAACATAGTGGGTATACTGACACGTGCACAACCTTGGATTAGGTCAAGCGACGATGATCTCGAAGCATTCTCGTCATAACAAAAACTTTTAAACGCACAATTCTTTAAACACACATGTTCGTGAGACGTATGATAATAGGGGAAATGCAGATTATTGAGACATATAGACGTAGAGAGTCAGAGAGAGAGAGAGAGAGAGAGAGAGAGAGAGAGAGAGAGAGAGAGGAAGAGAGAGAGAGAGAGGAAGAGAGAGAGAGGGAGAGAGGGTAGGCGTGGATAATGGTTCGTACACATAGAGGTAGGCTAGAGAGCTAATACACGCCGCGACACCAGTAGCAAAATAAGAGCTCTTGCTTGGGAGAACAAGGGTTTAATGAGGGGGAGATCGGAAAAGAGAGGGAGAACAGGGGGTTAACGAAGAGGGAGAGTAGAGAGGAAAAGACCCCAAGCGAAGGAGCAAGATCTCGGTCATGAGCTAAATAAATGGTCTCTACCTACTATATTTCTGCCGCCATCTCTCTCTCTCTCTCTCTCTCTCTCTCTCTCTCTCTCTCTCTCTCTCTCTCTCTCTCTCTCTCTCTCCTCTCTCTCTCACACACTCTCTCTACTCTCTCCCTCTCATCTCAGTCACATTCTCTCTCATCCACTTCTCTCTCTCTCTTTCACTCTCTATCTCTCTCCCTCTCTCTCTCACATTCTCTCTCTCACTCTCTCTCTCTTTCACTCTCTATCTCTCTCCCTCTCTCTCTCACTCGCTCTCTCTCGCTCTAAGACCGGAGTCCAGAAAGGTGTGGGTCTGTTATTGGCCGCACAGTGTATTAACTGTATGTATGATGATGTGATACTGCGGGCCATTAAAAAGAAAGCGAGGAAGAGAGGAAGAGAGAGAGAGAGAGAGAGAGAGAGAGAGAGAGAGAGAGAGAGAGAGAGAGAGAGAGAGAGAGAGAGAGAGTGAGAGAGAGAGAGAGAGAGAGAGTGAGAGAGAGAGAGAGAGAGAGAGAGAGAGAGAGAGCCATGGTCCCCTGGTATTATTATACATATCAGACAACACCTGCATAATCATTGCTCCACTCTACTAATGATCTTGACAATTATACATGACAACAAGTGGTTTACCGTCTTTGACAACTGCACATTTCAGACAGGCTTATATGATCAAATACACCGTATATAGATTCCCTAAGGTATTGACTCTACTACTAAGGTAGGGTCTGACTGCAGTAGTCTAGTTGGATCAATTGGACTCAAAAGTTTTGCTCTGGATACATTCTCAGAATTATACTACTCACTCACCTTCCTTTTTTATTTCAGCTGGACTATTATCCTGAACCTCCCCTCCCTTAGAAAAAAGATGAAAATGATCAGATTTTTAAAAGAAAATTGAAAACGCGACTGATATCACTTACTGAAAACTTCAAAGTGTAAACGGCACAGAACAAATAGAAAAAGGTACAACTTCTTGGCACGGAATATTTATTGGGGAAAACAGTCGTGCCTGATAGCCGTGAAATAGCCGTAGCCTGAACCTGAGGTTCAAGTACGACTGTTTCCCCTCACTGAGTTTATATCAACCCTCTCGCCCCATGATATCCTCCCTCTTATTCCAAGGAGGAGAGAGGGGAGTGCATGGATCAGCTGGGGAGGGATACAACTCTTCCTCCCAGACAACATCATCCTCGTCACGAGATTTTCTCATCTTCTCCAGCATCTCCTTCTCCATTGCCCTCTTTTCTTCATCGTACCTGTAAACATTGGATGTTATATCCTTTACAATAACATGATAACTAACAGGATAATCATTAGGATATAATTTACTAATTTCAAAAATAAGTAATACAAGTGTATAACCTACCCCAATGAAACTTACGAGCTAGAGAATTTGCTGACAATGATTGTCATCGGCAGGGCAAGGATAACAATTCCCATGACAACCACTAAACTCCCAAAAATTCTGCCAAGATGAGTCCTGGGCGCTACATCTCCATACCCTACTGTTGTTATTGTAACCACTGCCCACCAACAACCCTGAAAACAGTGGAGTTGTTATGGTGACCACTGCCCACCAACAACCCTGAAAACAGTGGAGTTGTTATGGTAACCACTGCCGGCAATTTTGCATTTGCGGGCATCGCACTATAGACGTATTACCCACGTACTATAGACGCATTATAAACGCATTATAAACGCATTATAGACGCATTATAGACACAAGCAATATAGACGCAATTTCGTAAGTAGCACTATAGACGCAATATAGACGCATTATAACAGCAATATAAACGCATTTTTATAGACGCGACGCAGTATAGCCGCATTATAGGCGCACTACCCACCCCAAAATCACCTTATAGACGCACTATAGACGCATTATAGACTGACTATAGCAGCACCATAAACGCTACATAGACCCATATAGACGCATGATAGAAGCATTATAGACGCAAATCGCTTTTTATAGACGCCGCGTCTATAAAAAACGTGCTTTTTAAAGAAGCACTTTAGACGTACTCCAGGCTACAGTGCGATATTTGAGGTGCAGTTGGGCGTTTTATAAACGCATTTTTGTCGCATATAAAAGGAAGCAGTACAGACGCATTATAGACGCATTATAGCCGCATGTGTGCGAAATCGATAAAGACGCAATATAGACGCAAAATAAAAAGGAGAGGGAGAGAGAGGCGAGGGAGGAAGGGAGAGGGAAGGAGAGGGAGGGACTGAGGGAGGGGTACAGGGACAGAAACAGGCGGATCGGATAGAGACCTGAGACAGAAGGACAGAGTAAGATGGAAAGAGAGTAAGATGGAAAGATAGTGATAATAGGGACGGAGTGAGACATAAAAAGAGTGAGACAGAAAAAGACAGAGATGGAAACAAACGGACAGAGACAGACGGACGGACAAACACGCGCTTACTATCTCCCTCTCTGTCTCACTCTCTCTCCACTCTCCATCTTAATCTCTCTCCATCTTACTCTGTCCGTCTGTCTCAGATCTGTGTCCATCTGTCTCTGTCTGATCTGTCTCTGTATCCCTCCCTCTTTCCCTCTCCTTCCCTCTCCCTCCCTCCCTCCCTCCCTCTAGTCTCTCTCCCTCTCCTTCTTATTAATTGCGTCTATATTGCGTCTTTATCGATTTCGCGCACATGCGTCTATAATGCGTCTATAATGCGTCTATACTGCTTCCTTTTATATGCGACAAAAATGCGTTTATAGTTCGCCCAACTGCGCCTCAAATATGGCAGCGTGCGTCTGAGTACGTCTATAGTGCTTCTTAAAAAAGCACGTTTTTTATAGACGCGGCGTCTATAAAAAGCGATTTGCGTCTATAATGCTTCTATCATGCGTCTATATGGGTCTATGTAGCGTTTATGGTGCTACTATAGTCAGTCTATAATGCGTCTATAGTGCGTCTATAAGGTGATTTTGGGGTGGGTAGTGCGCCTATAATGCGGCTATACTGCGTCGCGTCTATAAAAATGCGTTTATATTGCTGTTATAATGCGTCTATATTGCGTCTATAGTGCTGCTTACGAAATTGCGTCTATATTGCGTGTGTCTATAATGCGTCTATAATGCGTTTATAATGCGTTTATAATGCGTCTATAGTACGTGGGTACTGCGTCTATAGTGCGATGCCCGCAAATGCAAAATTGCCACCACTGCCCACCAACAACCCTGAAAACAGTGGAGTTGTTATGGTAACCACTGTCCACCAACAACCCAGAAAGCAGTAGTTTATAGAGTTATTGATATCGAATGTGAAATCAAAGCCAATAGTTGTCAAGTTCTACCTCTAAAAAAGATTTAATTTCATTGCAAATAGTTGTTCTACCTCTAAAATGGAGACGAAAACAGTGTCATCTGAGCTATCAAACTCTATATAATACATGATCGTTCCACAAGATAAGACGAAGATAAGAATTAGCAGCAGAAGGACCAGGAACTCTTTAGCTGCTCCAGATATAACCTGAAGATGAGATAGGGATCGCTAAATTTTAACACCGAATAGAAATACAGTAGGACCCTTGGTAATGAAATTACCCCTCTGTTATTATTGCTCATGTATGCAATAAAAGGGGTGACTTCGTAACCAAGTACATAGGACCCCGATTTACCGGGCCCCGATTTACCGGAACCCCGATTTACCGGGAGGATTTCTTTCCCCCAATTGTTTTTTTTTGGAAAATTTTCGAAGTTTTGCCGGTTTGTAAACTTGCATTTGCAATTTGCTAGGTCTAATGGGGATCAGGTATCCGTGGTATCGGTTCGTTTCGAACCGTCTAATTAGCGGCAGGACACGTGATAAGATGCACCGATTCGAAACACGATTCGAACGTGGCTGGTATAAAAATTTCATAACTTTTTTTTGCAAAATTTTACAGAATCATTGTCAATGCTTTGATCGATGCTCCCCGTAAATTTTCATAGAAAAAGTTATTTTGAAACTTTGATACTTCCTCACCTTGCTTAGGGTGCCCGGATTCGGCATGGTATCACGTATCGGTTCGTTTCGAACCGTCTAATTAGCGGCAGGACATTCGATAAGATGCACCGATTCGAAACACGATTCGGTCTGGGTGGTTTACCTTAGAAAAAGTTTTTACAACTTTTTTTGAAAAAATAATTTTTAAATTTTGTATTTCTAATGACAGAAGCAATGATCATGTCATCAATAAATGTATACTATACAGTTAGAGGTGTCTTGGTATAGAATTTTGGACAAAAGTAGGATTTATGGGTCAAATATGCTCTACCCCGATATACCGGGCACTAGCCTTCCCTATTTGTCCATTCGGAGCTGTTTTGAAACAAAATCTCAAAAATGTGTCCCCTATGATGTCTAGAGGACACCTTTTACTGCAATCTGACGACTCGAAAATTTTCGAAGAGTTTGAGTAGCGCTGCCGCAAGCGGCCGGAAATTATGCGAACGTTTGCGAATGTCTGCAATGATTCGCGATGACTTGCTATACTTTGCTATATCATGCGATTTTATGCGATTTTTTGCGAATTTGGCGGAGAGTATCCGTAATGAATTAGCATTCATTCGCATGAGATCGCATAAGATCGCATGAGATCTCATTTAGTAGCAAAACATTGAATTCGTTCGCATTCTATCGCATTTATTAGCAAGTGGTGGCAAACAATCGCATTATGTCGCAATCGCATTTTATCGCATTTTATCGCAACTATTTGCAATCAATCGCAAACATTTGCATTGGATCGCAAACACTCGCACAATTTTAGGCCGGATGCGGCAGCTCTGCATTCATTCAAGATGTTATTCTAAGGTGATTCCCCTCTAGTTATGATGTCGTCAACATATTCTAGGGGGCACATTTTTGAATTTCAAAAATTTTGATAAATCGGGGTGCCCGGCGGGCACCCCGATTTACCGGTCAAAATGGCTTCCCCCGAGGATCCCGGTAAATCGGGGTCCGACTGTAGGACCCCGATTTACCGGAACCCCAACTCACAGGGCAAACCCCCCCCCCCCCCGAGCATTCGGCCGGTAAATCGGTGGTAAATCTAAAATAATGTTATTTTCTAAGGATAAACAATTAATTATTGAGACTAATTGCATAATAATGTCATTTTCTAAAGATAATTACATACTATTGATTAATTAATAATTAACTAACCTTCATCACTACGATCAGCTCCTTTGAGTGCCGGACGAATTTAAATATTCTGATTATCCGGAACGTTCTACAAACTCTCAGAGCCACGTATCCGTGCTGCTTATCAGTGTCAGGCGTTGATTTAGACATCAAGTCCGCTATCAGCCCAATGTAGAATGGGAGTATGGATAATAGATCCATGATGTGCATCGGAACAGATAGGAACTTTAGCATGTTTTTCCAGGAGACGAGGCGCAGGAATAGGTCCACGCTGTAACAAAATATCAAAGATTTAGTTTACCTGAACCTCGGGTTCAGGCCACGGCTAATTTTCCACTGAGACCTGAGATCTCAGGTTTCAGCGACGGCTATTCCCTTAAATCTCAGGGAATAGCCGTCAATGAAACCTGTTTCCAGCTAATAGCTGCAGGAAGCAGGACCCAAGCTGTAACTTTACCTGAAGAAAGCTATTACGATGCTATCCAAGATCAGAAAGAAGGCGTAAAGAGGTTCTGAATCATCTGAGAAGTATATCCCAATTTCAGGGATCGTTTCGAGGACAAGGAGAGTGAGGGAGATACAGATAAAGATAATATCCACCACTGCCCAAACACATGCCCCGAATGAGTAGTGAGGGTTGTTCACAAACTCTCGTATCTGAAACAAATATATTGGGAATATATCATTCCTTTTATTAAAATCAAATGAAATAGCTGTGCAACGGAAAAAATTAATTATTAATTATTAATTGATTAATAATTAATAAACATGCAGTGTGTTTATTGATAAACATAAACAAGTGTTTATGATCAGTACCCTTTGTTTAAGTGTTGTTGGAGCTGCAGCTACTGGTTCTTCATTCGTCCCAACAAATATCTTCTCCATTGAAATCTTAAAAAACTCCAGTTCCGTATTTACTACGTCCTGAAAATTAAACAATTTTAGTTAAATTATGGTTAATTTATTCAGTAATGAAATATCTGAGCAGGGAAGAAAATTGAAAAATACTGGGTTTGACCGGGAATTGAACTGCAGGGACTTTTAGAGATTCATGCTCGAAGCCAGGAACCGACCGACACAAGTAAACAACCAATCAGAACTCGTTATTTAGGTCACGTGACTGGTTATCAGCCAATCAGGGACCAGTACTTCCTGATTCGGTCGGTTCCTGCTCGAAGCCACTACCAAATATTTACTTTACTTCATTTTACCTCATCAATGTTAGTAGGTGGTTTGAACATTCCTTTTGACTGATAAAAGTAGAGGATCGCGTCAAACATGGATCTATTCCTAAAAAGAACAAAAACTAAATTGGTTGCCATGCCATGGTTGCAGCTGTTTCTTCAAGTCAATGTTGGAAGGTAGGTTGGAATATCCTAACAAGTGTACAAGCTTGTGGAACTATCATACGGTCCTATGAACTCCTAATACCCAAATTCTACAAATGAAAACATAGAAAACCTTGAATACTAGCTCGACCCCTTTTCACCCTCGACAGGAGGGTTAGAACATAACATAACCTCACCTGTTGAAGTAGTACATGCCGAGAGTGGGATGAAAGAACTGTTCCCGCTCTGAAGAACCGAGTAGGGTCTCAGGAAAGTAGGCCAGAGTACTCTCACGAGTGATGTAAACAGAACCACAAACGTTTATATAAATTAACTTATCTTTTCTTACTTTCTACAGGAGTAATTGTTTTAAATTATTTGGAATATTATTATTTGGAATATTATTCAATTATAATAAACTATGATAATGAATAATATTAAAAACATTAATTACTTTTTCTGTTGGTGACACCAGGTCTGTCTCCTCATCTTCAAACTCCTCCTGTTGATCCATGTCCTCCTCAACAATCCGGGCCATTGTATTATGGTTACCATGGTTACCAAGCATCATCACCTGGTTACCTTGCATCATCATTACCTGCTGTTGCTGCCCATTGGAAGCCTGCAGGTACTGGCAATGTTGTAACTCATGGGCTCTGGAACTGAAGAATAAATAGAGCGATGAAAAAACGCATTCGTCATGTAAAAAATTACAGTCGCACCCCGATTTACCGGGATCCGGGGAAATGGTTTTACCCGGTAAATCGGGGTACCCGGTATATCGGGGTCAAATATATCGGTAGAATTTATACTGCTGGTAAATCGGGGACCGGGGTCCAACTAGAACTGTACCTGGTTTGATAGGTATTATGAAGGGGAGTTTCGGTCCACCCACCTTCCATGGTCAGGTGCTATACTAGAGTTCGTTCATTTTACATGATACACCTTTGGAAATTGGGGATCGGGAACTATTGCTACTGCTAAATGAACTTAATGTAAAGGGTATCATCGAAGACTAAAAAGTATCATGGCCGAGGACTAAAAAGTATCATAGGGCTGTTAGTAGAGTCGATAACTACATCGACCTCTCCCAATTGTTCCAGTTTTTGTCACATCAGTTTGGAGCCTCGACACGACCTCTAAACAGGTGTTACTTTTTCACAAACTGTTTTCATCTTGGTGTAATCAGCAGTTGAAATGTTGTTGATCATAACAAAAACCTGACTAAATTTTTTCAACTTGGGGTAAAACCATGGGTGTCAAAAGTTAGCTCTAGGTCCCCTGAGTAACCATCCGGAGACTCCAAGAGATATTTCAAGCCGTTCTCCTGTAATCATTAATCCCGCTAGAGCACATATTTGAGTATGGACGTACGTGCAATTGCCTACAACCTCAACTATGGTGGGAGAAATGGCTCACCCTATATTTTTTACTACTTTACAACAACAAATGTCTTTAACTTACATTATAACCTGTAAATAGATTTAAAATACACTTCAAACTAGTTTTGAAATAGAAATATAAATAGAATAGAGATGAAAATAGAATAGAAATAAAAGTAGAAATAGAATAGAAATAGAATAGAAAAAAAATAGAAATAAAATAGAAATAAAAATAAAAATAGAATAGAAATCGAAATAGAAATTGAAATAGTTTTGAAACAGCTCGAAACCGCGTGGTAGTTTCGGCTCATGTGGCTCACCTTGGTGTAGCGCTATCGCGCAAAGATTATCAGAACTATGTACCCGCGCGCTACGTCAAGTACTCAGATTTTCTGCACAATTGTGCACAATTGTCCCCTAAGGCAAAACTGTGCGTTTCGTTAAGAAGAACAAGAGTTTTTCAATTAATAATAATAATAATACTAATGGATTAATGAAAAGACAGGCCGGAATGCAGTTTGTAACTTAAAAACCAGCCAGTTTGATTGTCTGTTACACCTTGAGTTACGAATAGAACAGTCTCGTCCACACATCCAAATTTCTGTTGCTTATTCTCACCCAGGCGATCAATGTTTAAAACTTGCCAAGATCCCGGAATCAACCCGTGTATCTTGGGGAAAAGGAAATTGTGTTAGAGAATAAAGATACTAAAGATAAATTGATATGATAGATCATAGATTGAGCTGTGTTACAGTCGGACCCCGATTTAACGGCACCCTCGGGGGAAAGGGTTTTGTCCGTTAAATCGGGGTGTCCGTTAAATCGGGGTAGAGCATATATTTGGCCCATAAAACCCTATTTTTGTCCAAAATGCTGTACTAAAACTCCTCTAAGTGTTAAATGCAATGTCCATGTATTGATTACATAATCATTTCTGATTAGAAAAAGAAAGTAATTTCAAAATAATTTCAAAATACGTTATAAAAATTTTCTAAGGTACCATATCAACCACGTCCGAATCGTTTATCGAATCAGTGCATCTTATCGCACGTCTTGCTGCTAATTAGACGAACCGATACGTGATACCATGCCGAATCGGGGCACTTTAAGCGGGGTGAGGAAGAATTTGAATTTCAAAATATATTGTTCTCTGAAAATTCATGAGGAGCACCGATCAAAGCATTGACAATCATTCTGTAAAATTTTGCAAAAAAAGTTATGAAAATTTTTCAAAGGTATATCAACCACGTCCGAATCGTGTTTCGAATCAGTGCATTTTATCGCACGTCCTGTCGCTAATTAGACGGTTCGAAACGAACCGATACGTGATCCCCATGAGGCCAGTTTAACAAGCGTCAAAATTGCGATTCGATGGGCCTCATGGGGATCACATATCTGTTCGTTTTGAACCGTCTAATTACCGGCAAGACATGCAATAAGATGCACCGATTCGAAACACGATTCGGACGTGGTTTTTCAAAATAATTTCAAAAAAAAATTTCAAAAAAAATTTCAAAAAATTTTGGGGGAAATTTATCCTGCCGTTAAATCGGGGTGCCGCTAAATCGGGGGCCGTTAAATCGGGGTCCGACTGTATTAACACACATATCCATACATATTAAATCTACCTGGTAGGAAGGTCATCATCTTGTTGTTCCCGTATTCCATTATAGATTGCACCGTTTATTCAACAAAGCGTTATGTCCTGATTCCCAAGTGATTAGTTCTCATTGTCTCGTCAAGGGAGCTGGAAAAATGTAGTACCTGTATAAAGAGGGATTGTAAACTAAAATTGTATGCTGATGAATGATGGCCCTATTAGCTAAGCTACCTAAACTAACTTCGAATTTTAGAAAATGAAATAACATGCATATTTTTAGGCCATATAGGTCATATTCATATATGAGCCAATAAATCCCATTTATAGGTTGTAATTAATAAACCAATGGTTGTTATATTTTAATCCTCTATAAAACATCCAAGTAATCAGCACTCAAGTTTACCTCTTAATCCGGATCGTCAGTAAACCGATTAAGTTGGCATTGTACAGCTCTCCCTGAACAGTCATCATGCTATACCTCTACAGTGGAAGCTGGAGTTAGTGCTGAATTCGAAATGGGTCCAAGAGTCATTGGGAGGTGTGCAGGTACGCACGGGGAGGTGTGTGAAGGTGTGGGGAGGTACGGGGAGGTGTGGGGAGGCTTTGGGAGGTTTGGGGAGGCACGATGAGGTGTGGACAAGAGTAGGACAAAACTTTTTGTAGAATAATTTTGAATTCATAAAAATTAGTGTATTTTAATGGTAAATGTATTTTAATGGTAAATGTATTTTAATGGTAAGTGTATTTTAATGGTAAGTGTCAATTATGAAACAACTGTTTGTTATCAGGTTCTACAAAATTAATGGTGTGTCATCAGACACGCTGCCACTGCCAGCGGGTGATTCTATGATAGAGTCATCGGAGCCTAATAGGAAGCAGATTTCGCCACACTTGTGCCACTCCATGAAATTGTCCATAGCCTCTGCCGCAAAGTTGCCCGTTTTAAATTGTGCCTTATCGGAGCACCATTCCGCATCGATCATCATGTCCCCCACACCCTGGATATCAGTGATGATATAATTTCGGCTGGAGTGGACAACTGTCCAATGGACAAATGCCTCGAGTGCCAGTCCAAAACTTTGGGGAGCTTCTTCGCCGTCCACCCTCTTTCCGTCGTTTGTTATCACCTTCCACGGCAATCCTTCATGGAATGGCTCCACTTCCACAACCTCCTTGGTATCCTCAAAGACGCCTAGCCAGCTCATGGTATATTTGAGACGTTCTGGTCTTCCGTTAGATATGAGGAGGGCCGTGAACTCGTCCACCAAAGGCCTGACCAAAGCGTCCAAATGAATTTCGAGCTCCCGCTCCTTGTCTGTGTTTGTATCGAAAGTCTGGTGCCGTTTTATTCCATGCTCGTGATACCGTTTTATAACTACAAACTTTTGGGCCGCTTCCGAGATTACTTTTGCTTTTTTAGCTTCTCGGAAGCCCCCTGACCCCACAACCCCCTCCTCAACTACCCGCAGATATCCATCCCCTTCAAATTCCCCCTTTATCCTTGACCATTTTCTGAGTTCCAGTTTCCCCCCTGTCTCCCCATTTCCCGCTGCTATAACCTCGGAAACTGTGACCTTCCTTTTCGGCATGAGGGAATATGTGAGCTGACGAGGCCTCTTGGAGACAGAGCATGATGGTGTATCAGAGGAGGAAGATTTACCAGATGGATAAATGGATGGGGATTTACCAGAAAAAGCACTAGCCCCCGAAACGGATGATCCCGAAAAGCCTGCTCTAGATGTACCAGCTGCAGGCACAGGAACCCGTGGAGGTGCAGCACCATGTGTTGATGGACGAACAAAATTCCCCAGATTTCCACCTCGGTCAACTAACTCCTTACCTACCAGATAATAAATCTTCTTCCCTGGGAGAGTGTTTTGAGTGTGTTAATGAGTGTTTTGAAGGGGGTGGGGAGGCAAGCATAGGAAAACATCATCGAGTTCTATCTAGGCCATGATACTTTTCTTTATACGGCAGGGCGCTATGTTAAAACATAGATTTGAAATAATCTCAATGAGATTATACTTTATTCATATTTAGAGCAAAAACTAATTGAAATTAGTTCGCCAGAAAGGTGGCCCATTTTGAACTTACTCCTTCATTTCCGTCACCTTTGAGTTGAGTCTTCTAAGACATTGAGGTATCCGTAAACTTTTCCGCCTTCAACTCAAAGGTGACGGAAATGAAGGAGTAAGTTCAAAATGGGCCACCTTTCTGGCGAACTAATTTCAATTAGTTTTTGCTCTAAATTTGTACTCTTTTTTGGTCGTTTGAGGTCATTTATGACCTCAAACAGCTAAGATAATTGTCAACTAAAGTGTTCAAATGTAATTCAAATGTATCCTGGGTTGTAAAAAACTGATTTGACGAAATTTTCAAAATTCGACGTCATTTTGACGTCGTGACGTCACACGTGACGTCACGACGACGTAAAAAAATTATGACAGACTATTTGGTCAATGAAGCACTAAACGTGTGAAAAGTTTTAAAGGCCATGGTAGTCAAGAACTGAAGTTATTGCACGAAATGTGAGTTTTTTCGTGGATTTTCACATCACATTTTTGAGTTCCGACGCGTTTTAAGGTCTAAAAATTACAAGTTAGAGAAATTCGCAATATGGTATCTTAAAGTTCAGACAATTTGTCACTAACGATTTTCCATCAAATCAGGAATCAGAATACGTCTTGAGGGTGTTAGAGGCGTTTGAAGATATTTGGTCTGAGATTTTTCAATGACGTCACTTTGTGACGTCATTACGGTCGTCATAGTGAACATTTTCACTCGTAATCTTAATTAATGCATGCCCCAAACGATTTGCTAACGGATAAAACTTGGTTCAAGCCTCTAGCTAGTATGGTTCGAGCTACAAGTGTTACACAGTGAAGCGTCTATCTATATACCTATCGCCACACTGAATTTTCTGTTTTGGGGGTGGTGTCATAACTTGCGAACGGAATGAGCTAGCCACTTCAAATTTTTACCTTCAGTAGAGGTCTATGTGAAGCTTCTTAGTACCAAATTTCAGCCTCCTGGCTCATCTGGTTCCGGAGTTAGGAGGGGTCGAAAAGTGCCAATATGGGCTAAAACTTCAAAATTGTTATATCTACGCTGTTGGCAAGCGGGCCCACTTTTTCGGGAAAAGTTTTTGGGGGGATGGGATGGGGCCACCTTTGCGCTTGCCAGCGCAGTGATGGGTGACGATCCCCCCTACCGGATTATACTGTAACAAACTAAAAATGTGTACTATCAGACCATTAACCAGCATGCAACACTTTTACTCACCTTTGGTCACGGCGTGCACGTCTTCGTCGTCTACAAATCTCGAGCCTTTCAACGTGTAATACAAAACTATTTCACCTTTCCCAATAGCAGTAGTCAGACTATTCACAAAAGTAACGATATCTGAAGAAAAATAGCGGAGGTGGTAGTAGAGAAAGGGAGAGATCGACGGGTTAAAAAATAAAAATGCATATTTCAATTTTTAGATAGGAAAGACGGACCAATTGACGTGCTTATTCTTTGTGGAGGCCGGGGGGTTCGATTAAGGTTTCTGTTCTATGCTATAAAAATCTAAAATTGAAGTCAACCGGCCAACCTCCTCCATTCATAATCACTATTTTATGCACATTTTTGTGATTATATAACCACTTTATTTTATTGGCTATTACTGAACTTACTTGTACAGTCTGCAATATACTTGTTCTCTAAACCAGTTTGCTGTAGACTTGCCGGGCCCTTCTGAATAACTTCTGCAGCCAGGACATTTTTCTTTGTACCGATGTCTTTCATTCTTGCCTTCACCGTAAAATTTCTGAATTTCGACATTATCAGAAGTCACTACGTGGAGAGGTTCTGTTATGTTATTGATTTTAGAATGACCACACTGCAGACCAGCATTTGGAAACGATAGTCGGTAACATATTTATGACGCAAAACTGCGAACAGTGAACAGTGAACTGTCAACCATCATCGAATTTCGAAGCTGTACAAAACAAAACCGGTAAAATACAAATAAGTGTTTAAATTCTAGAATGAGGCAACTTGTTATTCAATGTCTGAAACAAACTCTCTCCCACCACCGCGAGAACTACCAAACCAACTAAATTCTAGAAAGTGTTCATCGCCCGGTTCGAAATAATCTCCTTAGCCTTTTGTACTCTTCTCCAAGGCAGCTTGCTTTCACTGGACTCTGAAAAATACGTCGAATTAATAGCATTAGTTTGGGGAAGGAAAGGACAGTTTGTAGCAGGGGAGGGATCGAGTTTGACAAAAATTTAGTAGATAAATTATAAAAGCCAAAAGGGTCAATGGTAGTTCTATTTTGAATGGACTGTAATAATCACCAGACCTTCTCTCCCACCCCTATAAAATGAAGAAGCTTCCTTTTGCTTCTCCACTAATTTTCTAATTTTTTGACCTAAATTGAACTTATTAAGTTCGCAGTAACCTATCCCGAGCTATCATGTACCATTGGTTGATTGTCTCTGAGAAGACGTTCGATCTCTGGCGTGATTGTCCACTCGTCAGGATCACTAATGTCAAGGTCATCCACTCCATTCAAAAGGCTATCGATCATTTCTTCTGTCACATCTATTCTTCGATCCTAAAGGAAGGTGCGTGTAATGTGTATACTGTATAATATACATTGTATATAATAGTGCTCTTGATAGCAAAATGATAAATGATAAAATAAAATTGGAGGACTTATTTCATGTTTGATGTAGGGTAAGCTGGGGCACTTTGGCCCACCGGGGAAAGTGGCCCATGTATGGGGAAAATTGGCCCTAAGAATAACGTGTGGTCACGTTACTTTTTCTCCAGCGGAGACTTGCTCGTTCTGTTCCGGATTTTTGCTTAAAAACCGCTGTAATTTCTGTTTGAGTTGGCCTATTTTAATTTTGCAAAAACTAATACAGTCGGACCCCGATTTAGGGACACCCTCAGGGTGTTAGTTAGGTTTTTTATCCTTATCTAAAACCTGGTATAAAAATTTGTAAAAAAACTCAATGTTAAGTTAATTAAATTTTCAAATTAGTCAAATTGGGGCAAATATGGTCCACTCTCTGGGGCAAAGTCTTTCACCCTGGGGTAAAGTGGTCCACCTCTAGGACCAATGAAATGGAGCTTGCAATACCATGTGATACCACGTGACATTGGAATGCACTGTGTGTGTGTGTATGTGTGTGTGTGTGTGTGTGTGTGTGTGTGTGTGTGTGTGTGTGTGTGTGTGGGGGGGGGCCACTTTGCCCCCACTATCGGTGTTCTAACAACATCAGTCACGTGATAAAATTGAGCAATGCTATTGGCTTGGACCACTTTGCCGCAGTGCAAATTTTCCAAAAAAAGCCTCACCAAATTAATTGAATTGATTGAAAATTTAGCTCGGCTGAAAGGAAAACGTCCTGCTGTATAAATTGCGTATTTTAGAACCTAAAACGTTAAAAATGGGCCACTTTTGCCCCATATATATATTATTATTATTTGTTTACCTCATATGGATCAGGTGGATGATGGTAGAGGTTAAACGGTTTTCCTGGTGGAAGACAAGTGTCTTTTTGACTTCTTATCCTGAAAGATGACAATCTAGAATGTTGGGCTTGAGGCGGTCAAGGACTGACCGGGCGGGTACCGGACAGAAACTCGAACGGACGATAACTCGAACTCGAAAATTTCGGACTACTCACTTTTGAAAATCTCTAATTTAGGTGAGTTATAGTCCGGATCTGGTGACTTTCTGTCCGCCCCACTATTTATGGTGAGTATAGACTATAGAGTTCAGATGGACATTAAATCACCTCTCATGGGAACTCGAGAATTCGGCCGATAGGCCGGATACGAGAGTTCACTGGTTTATATTCGTCTTAGTAGTTGTTGTTTGGGTTCGATGTTGTTGGGTTCGATGTTAGGGTTGTATTAGGGTTGGGTTTTACGGTAAAATCCAGGTGAGTTTTAAATTCGACATTTTGTCCTAGCAAAAAGTCGGAAAAAAATGCGGACAGAAAGTCACCAGGTGCTGTCCAGGTGAGTTACAGTCCTATCGCCGACCGGGCCGAGATCTCAATTGTGACCTGAGCCGGTTCGGTATTTCTATGAAACATCGTGAAGTGGACTTATAGTCAAAGTATCTAACCAGATGCACGTATTATGAGTATGGCCGAAGTACACTTACCTATGTAAGTTCCATATGCTCTTGAATGAGTCCAACGCCTCCTGCACTGGTGGGATGAATATCTTAGCCAATAACTCTCTGTCTTCAATACAGTCTGAATCATAATATCCTGTCTCCGTTAACTCCACAAGCTGATACTTAAAAACGCCTGAAAATAAATATTGTGCTACAGGTGATCACCCTCATATTGTCAATCAGTCACCTCCAAGTCTCGTATCATTACTATTGGTATTACTGTGTCAGTTTAGAAGAAAATCGAGTGCGTATGCTCGAATAGTTACATGACCGCAAACAACGATGATTACCTTCGACGTCCTTGATCACCTCTCGCCAGAGACCTTCGATCTTATTAGAAGTTGATGGCCCATACAGAACTGCAGTCGTGAAGTTGCCAGTAGCCTCGTTCATAAGGTAATTCTGAGACAAATCAAAAGATTTACAACGCTGCAAGCAATTCCATTCACATAACTTGGGCAGCGTTCAGAGAAAAATTAGGGCCCTATTATAGGAAACAATGCAGTGGGCCAAAAACGAAGTTTTTTTACCTGTATCAAACACATTTCGTCCGTTTCTGTACCCCGATCTACACGAAGGTGTTCCGGGATACAACCGTGTTCGCAAACGAGGTTAAGGTAGTACCATCCAATTACGGACTTCCTTTTGTTACTGGGCATCACCTTCATTTCAAGAATCATCCTCGAAAACGTATCAAGGGTTCTGAAAATAGTCTGTGTAAGTTTTCAATGTACAACAGGTACTGTTAAGTTTCATCCTAGGGGCGGGGGGCTAATTTATGAATGGTTTCTAGACGAACTTTAGATGCTCAGCGTAGAGGAGTGCATTGTCAGGTAGGTATCAGGCATGTGTACAGTATTGCAAAAGTAGGCAGTAATATCGGTATTAAAAAGTGATTTAAAAAAACTTACCCATAGATGTGAATATCGTAAGCCGCCCCAAACAGGCCGGACAGCTTGTCGTGGCCATCACAACTCCAACAGAAATTGGGTCCAGGCGAGGCAAAAACTCCTTTCTTCATCCTCTTCTTGCCAGGAGTTCTTTCATGGACCCCAACAGGGTCAAGCAACGCAACCCCTTTCCGGACTTCATGTAGGGGAACACGTACGTCGTGCTTGAGTCGAAGACGTAAGCTCATCATTCGGTACCCTGTCCTGTTCGGGGCATCTCCTGAAGTACCCTCCATCGCCTCCTCTAATGCTGGCACTATTTTTACTCTATCTTCCTCTCTCCACTTTTTTAGATCCCAATGTTTCAGCATTCTGACAATATGAAGTGGATATTAGTAAGAGACACGAGCTTAAAAACATGGACCGCCACCCATTTTCTTGATTTTGTTTTCTCCTATTTTTGATTTAAATAACGACTAATACGCTAATTTGATGTTTGATATGTTTCACAGTGCAATATTCTGCCGTATTTGGTTGGGTACCTTTTTGTCGTAGCCATTGACCAGGGATAATCGGGAAACATTTTCCTACCCTCTGAAACGATTTCTTGTCTTGTCAGTCCTCGCTCTCCATACCATTTGTCCAGTTGAAGCCTGAGTGTCTCGTTGTTCTTCCACGACATAGGGGAGAACTAAAGAAATCTTGGAATGTAATCTCTCTATGCTAATCTGATCTAAATTTTTGAAATCTGTCAAGCACCCGTCCTTGTTCCTGGGGTATTAGTGGGTGATGGTAAACATTCGTAAACATTCGTAAATAAATTTAGTATTGTACACAAAGCTTTAGCTCAAAAGGAGCCAACACTCAGATGACATGGAAAGTCAGCAGGTTATATGTATCAGCCAAATTACAATGAAAAGCAAAACACATTTCTATGATTCGCCCATCTCTTTAAACACACTGGGGTCATTTCTCCAATCAATCAAGGAGTTACTGTGCTCCACCCGGTAGCCGCAGACAGGTGGCTGGTCGGGAATGGTGGTTAAGTAGGACCCAGGGGACTGTTTCAACTCGAGCAGTGATGTTGCCTCTCTCACTGCACGGAGTAGGGAATTCCACAACTGTGCTCCTCTAACACCGAATGATGAGTCATAAGGGCCAGATATGGATTTTTGAGCGAGGTAATTGTAACGGGGGACCAATGCTCTGGTACCAAGACTGGTGTGCTCAGTAAACAGGAGACCCGTGCCGTTGGTATAGATGGTGCCACCACCATAATGATGGTGTTGTAGTCGGTTAGGTTTAGTAGGTCTCATCCTTGATATTGAGAGTGTAGGTTGTAAACAGCAAAAACAAGATGAATTCAACGTTTCGGATTTAATATCCTTTATCAAGAAATTGGATTCAGCAGCTGCAAAAAAGAGAAACCCATGTAAAGTCGGATTTTTTGAATTTGTCACCCCTGGGTGGCGCGCAAGTGTTATTTGTTTTTGCTTGTTTTTGCTCTCATGCCTTTTATGTTTCTTAACCAATTTCGTCGATCAAAAGTTTTACGGACTCACAAAATTATGCTCTTTCCGGTGATATATGCAGTTTATACTGTAAAATGAGAGCAAAAGGGGGTGACAACTTCAAAAAATCCTACTTTAGGATCAATCGCGTTGAGTCTAATACGTATAGGGTTCGATAATTTGTCTCTGGTGTAAAAAGGAACACTTTTCTGAAATTTACGGGCGCCGTACGATCTGGGTGTTTGGAGGCCTGTTTACAAGTGCGTGCTGCCAAAAAAGTTGATTCACTAAAATTGCTATAACCGCCAAACCACTCAACCGTTTTGGCTAATTCAAAGTTTATATGGTAGGAATCTAAAGGCCTAACCCCAACCCTAACCCCAACCCTAACCCTACTTAGTTAGCCTTAACCCTAAAAACCATTTGTCAGCACTCCCAAAACACCCAGATTTTAACGCTGTCCCTTGAAGTGGGTGTTTTGAGAGTGTCAGCCAAAACGGTTGAGTGGTTTGGCGGTTATAGCTATTTTAGTGAATCAACTTTTTTGGCAGCACGCACCTGTAAACAGACCTCTTGGCAAACGTTGCTGGCCACACAGCGCGGGATAAGGCAGCGCTTTTCAAACAGACCTCCAAACACCCAGATTTCGCAAAATTTGGAAGCAAAAAAACTTCAAATTTGTATTTTTCGAGAAAGTGATGCGCGCTCAGAATGCGGCGCTTTGATCAGAAAATTTCGCCGCTTACATCTGAAATACAAAAGACGCAGCGCAGAATTTGATAAAAACTTGAGCTGATTTTTTGTAATGATTTTTTGTTATGATTTTTTCAAGGTAAAAAGTTGGATTTTTTGTTGGCATTTAGGGATCCCTAAAAAAGTTCAGTACTTACACAGCGTTTACACAGTCTTTACACAGTCGTTACACCCAGAGCGCCCGCGCCGCTCTGGGTGTAATGACTGCGTCTTTCGCACTCGATTTTGCAGCGTTTTCGGAAACTTTTTTCACCGCAGCGCTCAATTTACTCAATTGTGCAGCACACAATCCAATATTTTCTTAGAAAAAGCCGCAAAACGCAGCACGCGCCGCTCTGGGTGTAACGACTGAGTAAAGACTGTGTAAACGCTGTGTAAATACTGAACTTTTTTAGGGATCCCTGCAGACCCCAAATGCATGCGTTTTCCACGGCTTTGGGGGCTACAGCTTAGGGCTGTTTAGTTTACTCAAATTGGCCATGTGGTTGCGTGGCTATAGCCAGATAACAATCGCGCCCTTTTTTTAAGTCGGACTCCCGAGACCTTCCCGACATTCCCAGGACAGAATGAGTTCTTTATCTTATCTTATTATTGATTTTTACTTGTTGTAGGAAATTTAAATCATGAAGACTGTGCAGTTTACAAGAGTTACTGTCAAAGATTGGAACTACAAAAGAGCAGGTAAGTCCCACTTCAGCTCAGTTTAGGGTTTAGAGTGTATTTAAACAGCTGTCTACTGCAGGGCTGTCTCCAGCCCGATATTTCTGGGGGGTGCAGTGGCGAAGTCCGTAAATTTTATAACTAAATTATGCAAATTTTAGGGTTTTTAATCATTTGTGACGTCTACTTTCTAGACTTATGAATGCTACAAAATAATTCTCTCTCTCTCTCTCTCTCTCTCTCTCTCTCTCTCTCTCTCTCTCTCTCTCTCTCTCTCTCTCTCTCTCTCCCTCTCTCTAGTCGATTACAACCGAAATTTGCTTTCCACCAAGAAAAAACTAAAAAAATTAAAATTCGTCCCCACGATTCTGCAAGTTGGTAAAATTAGCAAAATTTTTGTTCAATAAGTGGATATCTGAAGGCTCAAACTGAAAGTAACAGTTGTATAAGTTGTCACGAGACGATTGATATGTGTGTTTTGTTCGAAATAACGCCCTAAAACAGACTTTTTGAAATGAATATGCCCATATATGGGCATAGCTCGTGCCAACGTAATTGGGCCATGGTAGAGTCAAAACTTTGTGATAAAATGTTTTAGAATGATCGTAGGAGCTCATTTAACCCGATACCAAGTGAAATTTTTGAATTGAATTAGGAATTGAAAAAATAGCACCCCCTGCACCCCCACCTGGAGCCAGCCCTGGTCTACTGTTACTACAAGATGAAAGATATGTCTAATTAATTAAATTATTTGGGAATTCACCCAAACTAAAGTCTAAAAAGTACAGATAATACATGCTGCATTTTTCCTGTCTCAAAAGACTCATTTATTGCTAGGCTAATTCCTCGATCTTCAGATGTTACACAGACGGTGAACTTGGGGGATGGTGCGGGGATAGCAGATCTGAAGGAGGCAGCAGCAACGCACTTCAATGTTGCAGTAGAGGAGGTCACCCTCGCTATATCCCTATCCGGTAAATGAGGGAAAACTTTTTCGCTTATTTTTCCACCTTCCATTTATCTACCACGTGTCTTCGCAAATTAACTAAATGCTCTACCCCCATATTCATTCTCCCAGGGAAGGAATTAAGCGAGGAGGATATGAAGCAGAAGAAGGTATGCTGTTATGTTCACATTCGAGGATTCCACTAAAACCGGCAACCACTCCCCACTCGCTCTGTTACCCACCCGCTCATCCCTATTGCTCCTCTCAACCCCGCTTCCGGTAATTCTTCGTCTCGCCCGCTGTACTAGCCTTCTCGACCCTCTCCCTGGAGCCCTCCATTGCTTCTCATCCTTTCCTAGTATCGCTAGTCTCTGCTACTATGCTAGTATGCAACCCCTTTCTCTGGCTCCCTTAATCTCACCTACCCGCTTCGGCGCCTAGATGAAGTCCTCACTTCCACTATCTTCAGCCATTTCACCCCATCTCTTCGTTGGCCCACCGTTAGACGGATTCCCTCAATAATCCCCCGCCTTTGTCTTATCACACTCCCGTCTCTACTTATCTGATAGACCTCAGTTTCTTCCTCGTCGCTCCCCAGCCTAGTTTCAACCAGCACCCAGCTGTTCTCGTGCCCACTGTTTCATCTACCTAGCTAGTATCTTGGTTCAACCCCGATACGTCACCCTCCCCTTTCTTCTGGTTATCCTGGTATCTCCGCAGAAACTGTGGATCCCCTACTAGTCCTGCTCCAGTCCCACCGTCTCACTGCTTCCTCCCCATCTATCTCTCTATTGTGTGCATTTCTTATTTTGTGTCTGTTACGAGATTGAAGTATAGCCCCTCAGAAATCCGACTTGAAGGCGATGCCTTGTTGAATGTTGGTCAATCGAATAAAGAGTGATGCCCCTGTTTTATCCTTTGTTTTTCAGAGAACTGTCAGAGCCCAATTAACATAAATTACATTAAAAGACACTAGTACAGAGCTCCAGATCATGGAGATCTATCATTATCCTTGTTCTCCTCCCTATAAAAACACAATTCTAATTTCAATAATTCAAAGACAGTTTAGATATCTCACGCCAAAATGCACTGAGTGCAGGATACGGAAAATTCTGGTGGCCGTGGAGATTTAGTCGGGTGTCCTACTCTGTCCAGATATAATGTACTGGACGATGCCTTAGTTACCTAGCTAGCAAATGTTTTTTAACCAAATATTTCTTAATCTTAATTTATCAAACTTTTATATTCTGCAAGATTGTATTCCTTCTCTATGTTTGGAACAGCACAATGTTTTATTTCAATTGTAAATCCCCCTACCCTTGCTATCCCCCTATTCCCATCCCTCACAACAATTCACTAGTATCTCTCTTACACTTTAGCTGCAGATGAATGGTGGGAATCTTGCATGGTCAGACGATGATAATATTGGAGAGGACCCGTTTAAGTCGATATCCCGACCATCCATCACTGAACTGCTACCTGAAGAGGAGGCCGGTGATGATGAGAGTACTACAATTGTAAAGGTTTGTTTTTTAGTTCTGATTCCACAACAACATGGTTTGTTGGGTATACCTTTTACTCAACAAACTGCATGGTGGCCCCCACCAACATGGTATTTGTGGTGCCATGGTGACCTCATTCTCGCACGCACTTAGATGTCAATGTCATCAATTTGTAGTGTACATGTGGGGAGAAGACTTCTAAACAAAGTTACAATTATGTTATCATCGACTAGTAGGCCCGTTCGCCCTACGGGCGAATTTCGGGGAAATGGTAGCTTGATTAGGGAACGCTGACATCATCTGCACCATCCGTTCCTAGCCTATTTCTCACTTTCTCCCTACCCATGTTGTACGCTTCCTGACAATGTCAAGGTGCGAACATTGTTTTAGCTGTAATGTTTTTGGTCTTCTGCTTTTGTCCTACAACTAGCGGTTGTACAGTGGACACAGTCATAAACAGACAAGTTTTCTTAATTTAGAGATCTGTTGTTTATCTGTTTATCACTAAACCACCACTCTCACTTCTCAGGTTTCGACATATTTGCAGCTGGTATGAGAGATGCACTCGATAAAGAGGTGAAACTCTTTAAGAACCTGAAAGGACTGGAGTATGATGAAAAGGAAACAGCGATGATAAAAGACGGTAAAAATTATTTATATTTATGGAAATAAACAATTGATAAGGAAATCTTCTTTAAAAATCTGAAAAAATACTTTAAACTCCTGATAAATCCAAAAAATATGATTAAAGAAAACTTTTATATATCTTTTCAACCTTTAAAATCTTCTTTTTCTTCTCAGGTACTACCGTTTACTACCTTGTAGAGAAAGCTGCAATCAAGAGTACTCGATCGCGGTCACCGATCATGATGCAGAAGATTCAACCACCACCGTCGCTGCTGCCAGTTTTGTCCACATCCAACCACCGTGTACCAATACCAGCCTCCAAACCGCCTGCTCTGTCAAAGTTGCCCCAAGATACACGGGTTGATTCCGGGATCTTGGCAAGTTTTAAACATTGATCGCCTGGGTGAGAATAAGCAACAGAAATTTGGATGTGTGGACGAGACTGTTCTATTCGTAACTCAAGGTGTAACAGACAATCAAACTGGCTGGTTTTTAAGTTACAAACTGCATTCCGGCCTGTCTTTTCATTAATCCATTAGTATTATTATTATTATTAATTGAAAAACTCTTGTTCTTCTTAACGAAACGCACAGTTTTGCCTTAGGGGACAATTGTGCACAATTGTGCAGAAAATCTGAGTACTTGACGTAGCGCGCGGGTACATAGTTCTGATAATCTTCGCGCGATAGCGCTACAGCAAGGTGAGCCACATGAGCCGAAACTACCACCCGGTTTCGAGCTGTTTCAAAACTATTTCAATTTCTATTTCGATTTCTATTCTATTTTTATTTTTATTTCTATTTTATTTCTATTTTTTTTCTATTCTATTTCTATTCTATTTCTACTTTTATTTCTATTCTATTTTCATCTCTATTCTATTTATATTTCTATTTCAAAACTAGTTTGAAGTGTATTTTAAATCTATTTACAGGTTATAATGTAAGTTAAAGACATTTGTTGTTGTAAAGTAGTAAAAAATATAGGGTGAGCCATTTCTCCCACCACACTCAAGTGTAAAAACCGCGAGGGTTTCAATTTTTCTACAGTTCTCCAGTTCAGAAAGCCATGTTTGTGGTTTTTGAATAACAGAAAAATTTTACCAATAGAAGGGGAGTATTTGGGCGGGGACTGGGGAAGGGGTGGGGTGCCGGGTAGAACCGATATATTCACAACTATCATGGACCCGCCCTACTGCACTACATAAAACAGACATATGACTCACGATATGAGGATAAGAGTAAAGAGGCCCGCGTTGGAGGAGACCCTCCCTATAATCCCTGAAATGGTACAAAACCGTTCCAGACCTTCACGGTTTGCCATGAAGGCGAGCACTCCTAATCCCTGGATACCTCTTTTATCCTGTGGGAAATTAGTGGTGGTGATTTTCAAAACTACGATAGACAAGTCAGCTGATACTGCAGTTTAGCACAACTTTTCTCCAATCACGATAGCAATTTGGAAACTATTAGATACCTGAAGGACTGAGTAAGCTGAGAGAGGCATCACAAATATCCCCTTGATCAGATCAGCCACGGCCATACTTATGAAGAATATCACCGAGACCGTTTTAGTTACTGGGATCCGGGAAAATACTGTCAGGGCGATCACATTTCCTGGAAGAAGATTGAAAGGTAGCTCTCAAGTCTGGATACACATGTATTCATGGATAATGGTTTTTACAAAAGTGAGGCGAAGGTGAGCGATACAAAATTGATCAAGTTTGAATATAATTTATACCTATGATGGTTACAGTTGAAAGGAGAATGAATATTGCAGCAAATCCCTTTTCCAACAGGGGGATTGTCTCAATTGTCTGATTTAGTAGCTGACTGGACTTTTCCTCGTTCGGCTCTAGAATCATTTGAATTTAAAAATTATTGGAAAATTATTTCACATTCTGCTGAGAATAATCCAATTTCTAAAAACAGTCGAGTCTCAATTTTTTGAATTTCCAGATGTTCCGGTAAATGGAGGTGAAATTTCTTCTAAACTCACGCATGGTCCATTGAATGGTGACAAGGTTGCTATCGCTCCAGTCCCAGATATAACTGGTAACATCAACATCAACAGGTGTCCCCACTGTTGGGTGACTCATATTCTCAATAAACGGTGAAGCGGACATGTTCTGATATCTCTAACACTTCCTCGATTGGAGCTGTACTGCTGCTGCTCCACTGTGGTTTGTCATGATCAGATGGCCTATAATAACTGGAAATATACAGTGTCAAAAAGTTGGTCCAACATATTTCAGCTTTGGAGTGTACGAACGCAGAAAGGTAGAAAAGTTTCGGTATGCAAGAGAGCTCGGACTCGCCAGACGTATAATTATAACAACTTAGTTTCAGTCCTACCTCTCTACAGCTATCTCTCTCCCTCTCCATCTCTCTCCAGTCTCGCTCTCTCTCTCTCGCTCTCTCTCTCTCTCTCTCCCTCTCTCTCCAGTCTCTCCAGTCTCCCTCTCTCTCTCTCGGCTCTCTCCCTCTCTCTCTCTCTCCCTCTCTCTCCATCTCTCTCCAGTCTCCCTCCCTCCGTCCATCTCTCTCCCTCTCCAAAAATGGCACACACCGCACAACAGTAACAGTTACGGTGGACAAAATTTTGCGGTAATAATAATTATACTAGCACGGACAAAAAAGGGAAACTGAAACGGTAGTGTCACTGTCAACCCGTAAAAATAGCTCACGGTATATGATAGTAAACAAATCACAGCTCCGAGTTGTCTTAGAATCATGAGACACAACTATAAAGCTCAACTAGAGGATATGAGCTGCTGATACTCTCCCTCTCCCTCTCTCCTCTCCCTCTCTCCCTCCCTCTCTCTCTCTCTCTCCCTCTCTCTCTCTCTCTCTCTCTCCTCTCTCTCTCTCTCTCTTCTCTCTCTCTCTCTCTCTCTCTCTCTCTCCCTCTCCCTCTGCTCCCTCTTCCCTCTCTCCCCTCCCTCTCTCTCCTCTCCATCTCTCTCCTCTCCATCTTCTCTCTCTCTCTCTCTCTCTCTCTCTCTCTCTCCCTCCTCTCTCTCTCTCTCCCTCCCTCTCTCTCTCTCTCTCTCTCTCTCTCTCTCCCTCTCTCTCTCTCTCTCTCTCTCTCTCTCTCTCTCTCTCTCTCTCTCTCTCCCTCTCTCCCTATCCCTCCCTCCCTCTCTCTCCCTCTCCCTCCCTCCCTCTCTAGAAGGGTTTCTTCTATCAACACGCACTGAAAAATAGAGGCCTCGTGAGAACTATCTTTTTAGGGAGATGAAGTAAGGAAACTAAAGAGAGGGGATAGGAAGTTCATGTTGAGATAGGGAAAATGAAGTAAGGGACAGAATTAGAGAAATTACACATCTACTTTATGGTGTTCTGGAATTCTAAAAAGAAGACAAATTTAAGGAACCGTAACGAATGAACAAAGTGAGATCAGCAACGAAGAGGGATTGTAAAAAAGAAAGGAAGATTGGAAGGAAAGAGTTTGAGAATGAGAGAGAGAGGGAGAGAGAGAGTGGGAAATACTAGGGAAAACGAAGGTAAGAAGGCGACGATGCCGGCGGGCATAATTTACCTTTTTTATTCACCCGACTCTGGAAATGAGACTCACACATTTATTATATGAGAGCTGCATATTTCGAAAAGATTGCTCTCCACTCTGGAATGTCAAATTATATAGGAGCTAAGGGGACCACTTTGAAATGTGGACGTTGGAGAACTCTGCTGCAATAGAGGGAGCAATGGTAAAATATTTCAGACCAGTCTTTGGTAACTTGGTTTGTCCTGTGAGAGAGCTGGTAGAGCTGGGTAGCTGAAGGACCAAAAGATGCATCTAGCGATAATGAACTGGAGAAACTTCGAACTACTAAAATATTTAGGCGTATGATGATCTCGATTAACAAGGCAATGAATTCCTAGACCTGGAAAAGCTGCATGGAGACTAGGAGTGATATGGGGCGTGTCTATCAATAGGGCTTTTATTAATCCGGAGCACTGCTTTGGGCGTGGATAGATACCACAAGTTAACCCCTCCACGCCCAAAACGAGGCAGTTCCCCCCTCCCAGCTACTGCAGCAGCACCACGTCACAGCAGCTTATACGGGATTCACAGTAAATTTCCATTTTCCATGGTGGTGGAAGGGTGGTGGAATAAACATGCTGGTCTATGTATCTCTCTACTTCTCTATCTCTCTCTCTCTGTCTCTCTGTCTCTCTCTCTCTCCCCTCTCCTCTCTCTCGTCTCTCTCTGCTCTCTCTCGTCTCATCTCCTCTCTCTCACGTCTCTCTCATACTCTCTCATTCTCTCTCTCTCATTCTAATCTCTCTCTCTCTCTCTCTCTCTCTCTCTCTCTCTCTCGACTCTCTCTCTCTCTCTAATTACCAGTTAATTCCCACTACCGCGGTGCACGCTCTGAGAATAGCCCCACCTCGTCCTACATTCCAGAGCAACCAACTGCTGGAATTAAATGGAAGGCACGTCTACTCCTAGTTTTTAGTCCAGCTCCTGACAAACAGAAAGAGTGAAAGTGAGAAAGAGAAATAATGTTCAATAAAAGAGACAAAAAAGGAAAGCAGTTGTGTAGCACATGTGTTCAATCGTCATAAAGTGTCTGACCACAACACATGGCAGTTGGTTGAGTTGTGAAAAATTTAAAGAGAGAAAGATCAGGAAAATAGAAGAGAGAGATAGAATAAGAGAAGGAAAAAGAGGGAGAAAGAAAACGAGAGAGAGCCGCTAGAGGAGGTAATTGGGTAGCAATTACAGATCTATGTAGAAAATCGAGCCAAGAAGAACAACTAATGAATGAAACGAGCAAACTGAAAATAAAAACCAGGGTCTGAATTCCGATACTAAAATTTAATATACCATGAGTACCCACGCCCAGCCTTAGCGGCAAGAGATATAACAAACACAAGGTGTAAAACTAACTAAGAAAAACCAGCTGGGCTGTCTGTTGTGCCGCGAAGTGCAGTCGAGTGCAACTGCATGTGTCTGCGAGATAAGGAAATTGACCATGACAATATCTCGCGCTGAGAGAAAAAGAGGGAGAGAGGGAGAGGAGAAGAAGAGAGAGAGAGAGAAAGAGAAAGAGAGAGAGAGAGAGAGAGAGAGAGATATTGTCAACTTCCGAGACTCTCTTGTCACCTTTTTCATTCTTAATTGCTTGGAATTGCTTTGAGCACGCAAGACACTACAAAAGTGGAGCACGTTTACAAAAAAACTAAAATAGAAGGCTTCTCACGATCAAATACGACAAATTCTTGTTGAGTAACAACAAATAAATTACATATCACATATGTAAAATTTACTGCAGTCATGTGGCCTGTGGGGGATAATATTAATAACTCAACGGTCAATGATCAAAAGGGCCGGCTAATAATGGACTTGTAAGTTTGCAGAAATGAAGTTTGTATAATAGGGTGGATTGGTCATGAAATAACCCCCTCTCCTCCCATAAATAACCCTCTACCCCGAAATAACCTCTCTCTGGCCCAGTGCCCAGCAGGGGAGTTACTGCATGACCCTTTCTCCGGATCTTGCATGGATTAACTCAAGCTTGTAGCCCGGAAAAGGGTCTGCAGCAAAGTATTGATGTGAAACAAAACACGAAACTGAGAATAAACGAGGGGGAGAGACGAGGAGGGACAAATATAAACCTGTGGTATGCTGGTATGTGCTGCGTGAGATAACAGGCCCCCTCTCTCGATTCTCGAGTATAGGTCTCTCACACCACTCTTCTCTCTCCCTCTACTTCTAGTCTCTACCTCTCTCCCTCCTTATTTCTTCCTCTTGGCTCCAATGGCAAATTCATTGGAGATTTTAGCACGGCGCACAGAAAACATTTAGAAGATGGGGACTTTGAATATTTTGGAATGAACGTCATCTTTCCACGGATGAGTATGCGAAAAGGAGATGTGTAGAGAGAGAGAGAGAGAGAGAGAGAGAGAGAGAGAGAGAGAGAGAAGAGAGAGAAAGAGAGAGGAGAGAGAGAGGAGAGAGAGAGAAGAGAGAGAGAAGGATGTAGAAGAGATGGAGAGAGAGAGAGAGAGAGATAGAGAGAGAGAGAGAATGAGAGGAGAGAGAGAGAGTAGAGAGAGAGAGGAGAGAAGAGAGAGAGAGAGAGAGAGAGAGAGAGAGAGAGAGAGAGAGAGAGAGAGAGAAAGACAAGTATAACTCTGGAATGAAAAAAGCACAGGGACTTGCGAAATTGCTATTATTAGAGTCACGAGGCATTTGAAAGTGTTAATTGATGTTAAATTCAGGGCGGCCACCCTGTTGTGTTTTTAGTTTTACATTCAGGAGCAAACTGAATAATGAAGAAATGATATTTCAAGTCAATGTGGATTTTTTGATCAGTTATAATCTCAATTGCAATTTCTGAAGTCAATTAAATTACATGCTAACTTTCAGAACTTTCACTATCAGATAACTGTCGCTCAGAATTGAATCAAAAGAATGGATTTTTACTCATAACAGTGGCTCATTTAAGCAACACTAAGCAACGTTAATTTCGTCTCTGACAGTTGCTGCCGGATAATTAGCGAACGCCTGAGACAAGCAAAAAATATAAGTTGCAAGGGCAAGAGCTTGTTCAAAAAAGAGAAACAATATATTTTTGCACAAACATTGCATTTTTTTTCTCCATTCTAACTAAAGCAGACCTGAAATGTTTGGTCACCAACCAAATACTCGTGTGGCACAGTGCAACAGGTGAACTGTACAGCATGAAACTGAAAATAGAACTCAAGGCGTGAAGCTAGACAAGTGTGCGGGAGAAACAGAGAGAGGAAAGTGTGGGGAAGCAACGTTATGTGCATGTGTTTGTCTGTGTGAGTTGTGATTGATTAAAAAAACTAATGTAAAACTAAAAAGGGTAAAAAACTAATGCAGAGCAAACAACAATCAACATAAAGAGTCAAACATTGTATCATGATCATCCCAAATCCATAAAATATAAGGACTGAAAAGGGTTTGGATTGGCCTAGGACCTGGCAAGTCCACGATATGTTGTAGTCCGGACTCCGGACTAGTCCTCACCTCCAGAGCTTTCAAAATATCACATTGTTCAATTATACCACGACTGGACCACAATCCACCACACGCGGCCAAAAATGAGCTGAATGTTTCCGTATTTGACTAGCTCACAAAAAATGTCATAAAAATAAGTGTATGACACACACGCACAGTATATAAAACGCTTTATATGCGTCTGTGACGTAGAATAAAACGCTTTCAGAACAATTGCACATTCACAACTAATGGGTAAGACGGCATGGCGGGTGTTATAGAACACAGATTTTATGAAACATGGAGGCCGAGTTGGATCCATCGCATCCTATTCTCGCTCTGCGAATAATAGATGTGAGATCGATCTCGGTCGCTGCGCGACCTCGATCTCACTCAGGCAGCAATGTGGCCAAGAGGCCGAGGTGGTAAGTACTGTGCGGAAAAACTTGATATTTCAATCTTTGGAAACTTTTTACGGGTACTGCAAGACATGACACTATTGAGCAATAGGCACGGATAAACGAGGCAAGCATACCTATTACCTACTCTCCCTAGCAAAGAGTGATTATGGCCAGACTAGCAGAGTAGGAATCGGTCTGACTCGCATTCACAGATTGTGTTTTTACACGGTACAGTGACAGTGTAGCACTCCTCCCCCTCTCGTCAAGTTAACTTGAACAGAAGAGATCTGGACCCGCACTCAAACCAGGAAGGGCCAATTATACCATGCACGCGCTCTTTCTCTCTCTCTCTCTCTCTCTCTCTCTCTCTCTCTCTCTCTCTCTCTCTCTCTCTCTCTCTCTCTCTCTCTCTCTCTCTCTCTCTCTCTCTCTCTCTCTCTCTCCCTTTCTCTGAAGTCTTACTTTGAGCGAGCTACTTTTCGTAGTTTCTCACTTTTATACTCTCAAGTCTTCTCGCCTAATACTAGAACTAGCTCCAACTCAAAATTCTTCTCTCTCTCTCTCTCTCTCTCTCTCTCTCTCTCTCTCTCTTTCTCTCTCTCTCTCTCACTCTCTCTCTCGCTCTCTTTCTTGGCCTTTCTGTCAATTTTAACGACCTTGTTCCGACATACAGAGAGAGAGCCGCGGTACCATGACTGACCTTATAATTAAACTCATGAACTTCTGAAAGTCGTAGTAACACACATCTGGCATGATACAGAGAAAAGGGAGTGCCTTAAACGCTGTGACAAAGTATGAATCACTCACTCACAGCATGTTATATATTGCTCGACATTATGTCATACACAGCATAATGTCGCATTTTCTTGTTTCTCAGTCTATCTAATGACACATACCCTCATTGGTGACATTGACACCTAGTGCGTGCGAGATCGAGGTCGCGCAGCGACCGAGATCGAGCTCGCACATAGGTGTCCGCTCCGCCCCCTAAAAAAGGGTCGTGTCTTTCAAGCCAAATTGCACGTGATCCACTGGACCGATTTGCATCCGGTTTGTCGCAAAAGACTACAAATTGGTCCTAGTTTACTGGAAAATACCCGAGAAGTTTGTCTGTCAACAGGAAGTGGGTCAAAATTGACACTGAGTCAAATCTATAATCTGGCTTCCGAGCCTTTTTGCACCACTCCCAGACGGTGTAGAATGAATCTGAGGGTATCAGAAGATAGGTTGAAACTCTTGTGAGTACTGGAAAATACCCGGCATTAATAGCTGATGCTAATTGCATCAACATATCTCCCAATATCTTCTAAATCGCATGGGCGTAGTGCAGAAACTCTCGGAAGCCAGATTATAGGTTTGACTTCAGTGTCAATTTTGACCCACTTCCTGTTGACAGACAAACTTCTCGGGTATTTTCCAGTATATTAGGATCATTTGTAGTCTTTTGCGACAAACCGGATGCAAATCGGTTCAGTGGATCGCGTGCAACATCCCTTGAAAGAAACGACCCTTTTTGAGGCGGAGCAGACACCTGTGTGTGAGCTCAATCTTGGTCGCGCACGGTGTCTATGTCACCAAATACCCTCAGTGTATCGATATTTTCTCCCATGACATTACACTGCATGAGTGGACAAACTTCAAACTACGACAATACAAACGATATGGTACTCTAAATTGGGGCCAAACACCGGTGTGGACCTTATGCACTGTAATATAGGACAGCAAGATGTAGCATTGTATTTGGAGTTTTATGTATGTGTCAAATCAACACTTCAATTCATTCAATAACTCCTCTAATATCAGTTGAATGGACGTCCTAATGCCCCACCCATGCGGATTTTATGCATATCACCGCTTCGACATTGGCCAAGTGACTGGTTGGACAAGTGACTGGTTGGACAAGTGACTGGTTGGACAAGTGACTGGTTGGACAAGTGACTGGTTGGACAAGTGACTGGTTGGGCAAGTGACTGGTTGGACAAGTGACTGGTTCTACAAGTGACTGGTTGGACAAGTGACTGGTTGGACAAGTGACTGGTTGGACAAGTGACTGGTTGGACAAGTGACTGGTTGGACAAGTGACTGGTTGGACAAGTGACTGGTTGGACAAGTGACTGGTTGGACAAGTGACTGGTTGGACAAGTGACTGGTTGGACAAGTGACTGGTTGGACAAGTGACTGGTTGGACAAGTGACTGGTTAGACAAGTGACTGGTTGGACAAGTGACTGGTTGGACAAGTGACTGGTTGGACAAGTGACTGGTTGGAAACAAGTGACTGGTTGGGCAAGTGACTGGTTGGACAAGTGACTGGTTCTACAAGTGACTGGTTGGACAAGTGACTGGTTGGACAAGTGACTGGTTGGACAAGTGACTGGTTGGACAAGTGACTGGTTGGACAAGTGACTGGTTGGACAAGTGACTGGTTGGACAAGTGACTGGTTGGACAAGTGACTGGTTGGACAAGTGACTGGTTGGACAAGTGACTGATTGGACAAGTGACTGGTTGGACAAGTGACTGGTTGGGCAAGTGACTGGTTGGACAAGTGACTGGTTCTACAAGTGACTGGTTGGACAAGTGACTGGTTGGGCAAGTGACTGATTGGATAAGTGACTGGTTGGACAAGTGACTGGTTGGGCAAGTGACTGGTTGGACAAGTGACTGGTTAGGCAAGTGACTGGTTGGACAAGTGACTGGTTGGGCAAGTGCCTGGTAGGTCAAGTGACTGGTTGGACAAGTGACTGGTTGGACAAGTGACTGGTTGGACAAGTGACTGGTTGGACAAGTGACTGGTTGGACAAGTGACTGGTTGGACAAATGACTGGTTGGACAAGTGACTGGTTGGACAAGTGACTGGTTGGACAAGTGACTGGTTGGACAAGTGACTGGTTGGACAAGTGACTGGTTGGACAAGTGACTGGTTGGACAAGTGACTGGTTGGACAAGTGACTGGTTGGACAAGTGACTGGTGGGAAAAGTGACTGGTTGGACAAGTGACTGGTTGGACAAGTGACTGGTTGGACAAGTGACTGGTTGGACAAGTGACTGGTTGGACAAGTGACTGGTTAGACAAGTGACTGGTTGGACAAGTGACTGGTTGGACAAGTGACTGGTTGGACAAGTGACTGGTTGGACAAGTGACTGGTTGGACAAGTGACTGGTTGGACAAGTGACTGGTTGGACAAGTGACTGGTTGGACAAATGACTGGTTGGACAAGTGACTGGTTGGACAAGTGACTGGTTGGACAAGTGACTGGTTGGACAAATGACTGCTAAGTAAGTCACTTCACTGGTGGCACCGGCCCGACTTCGATCTGATATTCAAAACAGGGTGGTCGCCACGTCGCCACAGCTTCCCAACTTTCACGAACAAGATAGGTTTTGCGGCACACTGCCTGCGCCATGTACCCAATCAGGGACCAGTATTTCCTGATTTGGTCGGTTCCTGCCATATACCCAAAACCTATCTTGTTTACCACCGCTAAACCACACACATAGATTGCCAAAAGCAAAGGAAAACAAGCAACTTTTTAGAACAAATACATTCTCTCTTAGTTGACACAATTAGCTGTATGTATTTACAATTGGGTGGTTCTGTACAGCTGCACGTGCCTCTCAACAGGGGGGCAAATGGGATAAGCATAAAAAACACTTTCTCTCCGTATTATAATTGTCTCTCTCACGCACATACTCTCTCTATCTTCTATCTCTCTCTCTCTCAAAGAGAGTTAACACGCATACACACACGCAATACAGTCCCTGCCGCAGAAGTATATCTCTCTCTCCTGTTGCATGTGCAAGTAGTTAACTTATAAAATCTCTCAAAACCGTCCACGGAGCAACACACAAACAAACACACACGAAAGTCTCTCCCACTCTATCGTTTTATCTAATCATCATCATCGTCATCATCTTCCATCTCAGCTTCCTCTGCCTCTCGGTCTAGTTGTTCCTGTTGTACTGCCTGGAGGGCTCGTTCTTCATCAACCGTGGGGTCGGGAACTTCCGTTACCTGGTGGGGTAATATACGGTGAGGTATATACGGTGGGGTAATATATACGGTGAGATTCGGTGACTTCCTAGATTAATCATTCAACCCAAATTGGGAATCGCCATTTTCATGGAATGGGGTACGATTAAACACAGTATTCTCTAATTACAAATTAAGGTTTTTAAGGTATATTCTCTAATTACCTCAACTCCGCTGGGGTATTCTTCCTGTGTGGCGGGAGGTGCAGGTGGGCTGTAACTCTCAGCTGTGTACTTGTGGCCCCAACCTGGAAGGTGAAAAATGTGTTAGAAACTGGGGGAAATACGATTGTTTGCGGAGTAAAACTAATATTTCTGATTTGTCAGATTTTTACCAGTCTGACAGAGCTGAAAACCCAGCTGCACTTACCGATATACAGGTTCTCGAACTTCTTCTCTAGACCGAAGGTAAAGGCACCTGGCCACAGGTTAGACCTGAGGATGGCGGCAGCATACTGGGGTACAAGAGTTGATGTGAGGGAGGCGGACCAGGCAGGCATACTGTCCACATCACTATCCTCTGAAATGGGGGTGAGAAGGGCAGGTCCGTGCTCCGGCTGGGGCTCATCCGGCTCTTCCCTCTCCTCCTCTTCCTCCTCCTGTGTGGGGATATCATGGGTAATAACACTAATACAAGATATTTTAATTTCCCCACCAATCCCGATAGTTTTATCCAAAAATGGTACAACCCCCCCCCCCCCCCCCAATATCAAACTCACATCATCGAAATCCTCGGTTTCGGTTTTCACGGCGGGGTTCACCCACACACACCGACCCTGGGGCAGGATGTGTTGGACGTGGTGGACCCAGTTGGACAAGGCAGGGTCAACTAGCTCCGTGTTTCGGAGGTGTTCAAACTCGACATTCTCTACAAAAGAATCCCTTCCCTCTCCCTCAGAATCGTCCTCATCATCCTCCTCAAATCTGGGGAAGAATTTGGCGTTAGGTGTGGGGGTTACCATGGTTACCATGAAATTGTTTAGGGAGAAATATTTGGGAAAACAATAGAGCTAAGGTCTTACTTGAAGTAATCGATGGGGCTGATGTGGGTTCCAGCACTGATTCTGGCAATCTGAGCCCTTAGGTAGTTGATTTCAGTTCCGGGGAAGGGAGGGTAGCTCACAACGGGGGCATTCAGGTCACCGGTGAAGAACTTCTTGATCTGTCGGGCACATACCATCTGTGCAGGAGTGACAGGGGGTAGTTTCACCCACTCGGACCCAGGCTCATTGCACACGAAGTAGGTCTTCTTGTTGCACCCAGTACCATTTTCCTCCTTGGGAATGACAGGGGGAGGTTTGTAGTCAGGTTTGGGCACCATATCCTCATCTCCTTCTTTAGCCTCATCAGCCTCTTCTTCCTTCGCCTCTTCCTCCTCCTCTCCCTCTTCCCCCTCCTCTTCTCCACCCTCCCTATACTCCACCTCCGCCACGATGTAGCTCTTGGCCGTTCCCATGATCTTACCCCAGAAGCGAACATTCTGTAGGGTGTGCGTGTCAACCAGGTTCTTCAAGGCCAGGAATATTCGGAATGTCTCCTCCCGTCCAAGACCCACTCCGGCCTGCTCGAAATACTGGGTTATGTCCATGAGATCAGGAAGGGGCATTTCCACCTCGTCCTCTGGCTCGGGTTCAGCATCCTCAGTGGGCTTATCAAACAGCTTGTTTTGAAGGTTAGCTAGCTCCACTTCCAGGGACTTGGCCGACACGTCCTGTAACTTGATGGGTCAGGTTTAGAATACGTGGAAAAGTTAATTCAATATTCCCACACAAAACACATGACAGAAAAACTTGACAGATATTGTGACAACTTACAGATGAGGGGTCGGTCGAGGGAGCAAATTTTCCTGTCTTAATATCCTTGGAGATCAGTTCCAGGATATCAACAGAGTTAGCCTGTCTGTTTTCCAGGATCCTGTGCATCATAGAGCACAGGTGGTCATACAGGTTGGATTTGCTGTCTGGCGACTCCTGGAGCAGGAAAGCCTTGGCATTCTGGATCATCGTCTCAGACGCCATTCTCACACACTACTGTTGTCCTGTCACCTCACCTAGCTATATGGTGGTGTGGTGAGTTAGATTTTGTGACTGTTAAAGATGTTAAATTAAGGGTTAGGTGTATATCAGTGGGTGCTAAAGGTAGGGCTGGAAATGTGTTATACTGAAAAGGGCAGTATGGACCCGGCGATTCTAGGATAATTTTCTCGCTGGGAGAGAGAGAGAGAATATGGGTGATAATTTAAACGATAGGGAAAGGAATGTGCACCGTTTGATAAAACGGGACAAAATATGCGGAATTGGATTAGAGTGCAAGATAGAGTTGAGGAGCTTAACATGGTAAATGTGACAAGCTTCCTCGTTTTTTATCTGTCCAAACACAATTACCATGCTTAACATTCCATCTACTGAAGCCATTGCTAAACAGGGAAATGTTGGGGTTAGAGAAAGGTGAAACTGTGAGTGAAAACAAGAGGAACACTTCTTTCACTGCCAATTTTTGTTTGCAACGGAAAGGGGGCTCTCGCTATCCCTCTTGTAATATTTGATACTTTGAGTGAGAAGTGCATAAAAACTAGTATGAGAGAAAAGTGTGTGTGTGTATTTTGACCTGATGGACTTAAACCTGTATCCGGCTACCGGTTCAAGCACTGCAAATGGATGGAAACACCTACTCAGCAATCAACCCTCGCAGCAAAAACAGATAAACCTGTCGTTTTTATTGTCAGTTACTGTCCCTGTGATTGTTCTAGATTATATTATAGGTATGTCGCGAGTTAGTAAGCTATTCTCAGTCAGTCAGTCAGTCAGTCAGTCAGTCAGTCAGTCAGTCAGTCAGTCAGTCAGTCAGTCAGTCAGTCAGTCAGTCAGTCAGTCAGTCAGTCAGTCAGTCAGTCAGTCAGTCAGTCAGACAGTCAGACAGTCAGTCAGGCAGTCAGTCAGTCAGTCTATCACTCAGTCAATCACTCAGTCAATCACTCAGTCAATCACTCAGTCACGCAGTGTATTATGTATTTGATCTCTTCATTTCTTTTTCTTCTGTATAGTGTCATTAGGCACTTAGTTTTTCATCCCCATAGTACTCATTCCTAGTTAGCTTCCCCGTTTCACCCCGGCTACATCGTTCTTTTTATCAGTTCTGGGAGGTGTGTGCTTCTATATGCTTCCCCTCGCCACGGCCACTATTTTTATTGTTTTATTTCTAGGCTGGACCTCTCCTCAGTTCCCTCTGCCTCAGTCCCTACTTTCATAGCAGGCGCCAGGCATGTTTCGTACCTTCCGCTTCAATCATGGATCGGGTCATTGGTTGCTTATTCCTCATCTCTCCTTCCCGCCATTATTCCTTTCCGGTGTTCGCCCCCTAGTGCCTGCTATACTGCAAGTTGGCACGTGACCTTCGGTGTTTATTTGTAGAGAGAGTTTTGTTTATAAACATTTATGGGTCAGTGTGGGAAAGGGAGGTGCCTTTTTCATAGAGTAGGTAGTCGAGGGGTCTCGTTATAGATAGGATTGCATATTACAGTTATCACTGACCCCGCTTACAATATTTTTTCAGGCAATCATATTCTATCATTATGATAGTATCATATTTCAGGTGTCTACCACATCTCAGTAATACCTTTCTGTACATACGCAGGGCACAACTCCCGAGTGGAGAACCATTCATTGCACCCCCACCCCCATTCTCATTTTTAGGTACGACAGCAGAAAATCACAAATCATGATTCAACTTTCAGGACACCCTTATTCTAATCCCCCGGTTCTCTGGCTCTTCCTTGCTCTTAGGTCTCTGCTCTCTACTTTATCTCTCCCTTTCTCTCTGTTAGAATTTCGGGTATGCCTCTTCTCTCGCAGTTTCCCCGTGGCAGTCTTCTTTAGTCGTTGTTTTGGTTGTCTCTATTTGTTTTTTTTCCCTTTTCTTCTTTTCTTTAGGTCTGTTCTCTCTCTCCCCCTCTCTCTCTCTCTCTCTCTCTCTCTCTCTCTCTCTCGTCATCCCCGGGCCCAATCACTCTGCGCTGGTCTCTGCTTCTCTGCTCTCTTCTCTCGTCTCTCTCTCCCCTTACTCCTCCTCTCTCCATTTACTCCTTCTCGTGTCTCCCTCTCTCCTGTGTCGCTCCCTCGGGCACACTCCTCGACAGTGATTCACACTCTCCACGTCCGTCTCCACTCGATCCCCTCTGTTCCAGACAGTCGGCAAAAAAAAAAAAAAAACCTCTCTCTCCCCCTCTCCTCGCTTCTCCTCCCCCCCTCACTCCCCATCTCTCCTTGTCTCTCTCTCTTCTCTCCTCTCTCTCTCTCTCTCTCTCTCTCGTCGTCTCTCTCGTCTCTTCTTCTCTCTCTCTTGCTCTCTCCTCTCTTCCTCTTTTAGTCTCTTTCTCTCTCTCCCTCCATCTCCCTGCCTCTCTCGCTCTCTCACTCTCCCTCTCTTTATCTCTGCGTTTTTTCAAAATTCTTTTTCTTCACTCAGCTTATCACTGGGGAGTGGACCTGTCACAATACAGATATATTATGGTGGCACTGACCATCTACATAAGTCGGCACATACCATGCAAGCCAATTCAGCCAGCACTTACCGCAGCTATCTGCGTTCAGCACCAACCATGCAACCCACGTCACCTACCCGGCTTATTCTTCTTTATGGCCCACTCTCTCCTGGAGAGAGGATTACTTACTCCAACTGCTTGCTTCTACTATGGTCCTTAGGGGGGATTTAGGCCGGTATTGGTTCTGGTTGAGGGAAGGTTTGAGGTGTGGGTCGGCTTGAGTTGTAGTATAGCTACTCGCAGTGGAGTCGCCTCACGGCACAGTTATCCTCTCTCCCTGACTCCTTCTTACTCTTTGCTCTTTCTTCTCAATCTTTCCCACCCTATCTCTCGCTCTCACTCTCTCGCTCTCACTCTCACTCTCTCTCTCTCTCTCTCTCTCTCTCTCTCTCTCTCTCTCTCTCTCTCTCTCTCTCTCTCTCTCTCTCTCCTCTCTCTCTCTCTCTCTCTCTCTCTCTCTCTCTCTCTCTCTCTCTCTCTCTCTCTCTCCCTCTCTCCTCTCTCTCTCTCTCTCTCCTCTCTCTCTCTCTCTCTCTCTCTCTCATCTCTCTCTCTCTCTCTCTCTCTCTCTCCCTCTCTCTCTCTCTCTCTCTCGCTATTCGACAGCTCCCGTCAATGGGAGCCAGCCGGGATTTTGTCCTTTAAATATGCATTTCATGTGTATTTATAAACTCTTATCTTTCTTATCATCCTCCTATCGCTCTATCTCTCTCTGTCTATCTCTCTCTATCTCTCTCTCTCTCAGCTCTCTCTAACTTTATATCTTTACCCTTGAGCTTAACCATTTTTCACGAACACTATCAAATCGCACGATCAGCACACGGCTATCACTCCCGTCTCACACACGAACATATACATGCTTGCTCACGAACATTTGACCCCGCTTCCACACCCTGCTTTTCAACTAGTCTCTAGGGTGTCGTCACATGCTACGCCAAGAAGTCTAGTTGACTACATACTGCAAGCTTTACTGTCAGTGATTGGGCAACAGAATTGCATAGAGCACCCGAGATTGGGTGTTCGCAGTATACGGTTAATACCGGTTTCAACTGGATGGCTGCAGAGATGATATCCGTCAAACTCCACCTCACATGTATGTTGTATAGACGCTGTCAGACTTAGCCCGCCTGACCTGCCTTCGTGATTGAAGCAAATAGGGTCAGGCAATTGCCTGACAGGGTTCACATGATGAGGTAGGGGGGTGACAGATATAGGAACGATGAAGACGCAAAAAAAAAAAAAAAAAAAAAAACAAGAGGAAAGTTCTTGCAGAAAGAAAAAAACATAATCAGATAATAATGAAGGTCTGATAATATACTACCCTACAAATATTTACAAAGTTATGCATATATTTATACATTATATAAACAGTTTAATGCACAATATGAATAAACAAATGATAATCGTTATACGCGAATGTGTCAAAACCATTTAGGTGTCAGTACTATACCTATCTCTCTGTTAATAGCTATCCTAGTAAGCCAATAATTGAGTATTTTATGTCAATCAAAAAACAAAATGTGCAGTACTGAAGCAATAGTCCACAGCTATCGTGTAACTGGCCTCATCTCTCTCTTCCTCTCAAGTGATGGTAACCGTTCCCATAACAACACAGTCAATGAAGGCGCGCTGCGCAAACGATGCACTTTCAACTGCTCCCCGTTTGCGCGCGTTCCAGTTTTCTCTGAAATATTGTCCAACATGCATTGCCCCATCTTTGTGTCACTCGACGTCACGTCACTATTATAATGTTCGATGATATCTTTTCCTATCTTCTTAATCTTCGTCATCTTCGTCGTCTTCCATTTCTGCTTCCTCTGCTTCTCGCTCAAGCTGCTCTTGTTGCATTGCCTCCAGGGCCTTTTCCTCCTCAACCGTCGGATCAGGAATCTCGGTGGTCTGAAATTGGAGGAAATAGTCAAAGTTGGGAAACTAGAAACATGTAACAATTTTTCAGCGTTTTATTTCCCCTTGAATCCAATAATTCTCACCTCAAGGTCAGCGAAGTACTCCTGCATCACGGGAGGCGGTGGCACGGGACTGTAATTCTCCGAGCTGTATTTCTGACCCCAGCCAATGTATACATTTTCAACCTTTTTATCAATCCCATACGCATATGCCCCGGGCCAAGCGTTTGATCGTATGAAAGCAATGGAATACTGTGGAACTAGATCAGAGCTCCGACAGGCGGACCACGCCGGGAACCCATCTACATTTGCATCTTGTGAAATGGGGTTGAGAAGGGGCGGACCCTCCTCTTCCTGAATTTCATCTAACCCTTCCTCCTCCTCTTCCTCCTCTTCCTGTCAAAAAGGAATAAGATTTCTAAATGACATCCAAAGAGTTTATGATAAGATGAGCAGATTGCAGAATTGTAGTTTTTGACTAAAAAACATTCACAAAATCAGCACAGTTTGTCTTACATCTTCGAAATCCTCTGCCTCTCCCTTTACTGCGGGGTTGACCCATTTGCACCTGCCCTGGGGCAGGATGTGTAGGACGTGGTGTACCCAGTTTCTCAACTCAGGATCCACCAGCTCTTCAATTGAAAGGGGCTCATATTCTGGGTTTAGAACACACTCGTCCCTACCCTCAGCCATACTGTCGTCCTCATCCCCATCTTCAAACCTAGGATAGAGGTGGGGTTAGACATCTTCAAACCTAGGGATTAGTTGGGGTTAGGCATCTTGTACGCATGGTGAAAATAATGGGGGGATACTCCTAGATCTAACTTCTTCTTACTTTCGGTAATCGATGGGGCAGATATGGGTTCCAGCACTGATTCTGGCAATCTGAGCCCTCAGGTAGTTTATTTCAGTTCCGGGGAAGGGAGGGTAGCTCACAACGGGGGCATTGAGGTCACCGGTGAAGAACTTCTTGATCTTTCGAGCACAAGTTATCTCCGCTGGATCAACTGGTGGTAGTTTCACCCACTCTGAACCAGGCTCATTGCACACAAAATATACTCTCTTGTTACATCCAGTACTCTCCTCCTTTGGAACTTTTGGGGGTTGTTTCCAGTCAGGTTTTGGTACCGCATCCTCCTCTTCCTCCTTCTCCTCCTCTTCTTCTTCCTCTTGCTGGTTTGCCTCCGCCTCCTCTTCCTCCTGCTCCTCTTCCTCACCATCTTTAAACTCTACCTCCGCCACGATGTAGCTCTTTTTCGTTCCCATAATCTTACCCCAGAACCGCACATCCTGTAGGTTGTGTGTGCTGACCAGGATCTTCAACGCTAGGTTAATCCGGAACGTTTCCACCCGTCCCAGACCGATACCAGCATACTCAAAGTGATGTGCAATTTCCATAAGATCAGGAAGGGGCATATCTACATCATCGTCATCTCGCTCCGGTTCTACCTCCTCCGATCGCTCAAACAACTGTGCCTGTGTCTGGGCCACTTTCACCTCCTCCTCTCCCAACTCTCGGTCCACTGGCTCTGCTGACCGTACTGACTTGGATATGTCCTCAAAAGTATCGATAGGATTGGGAGATCTGTTTTCCAGGACGGAGTGAAGCACCTTGCAGAGGTGATCGTATATGCTACCCCCGGCCACTCCTGCAGCGGGTTCTGTTTTCAGGAAGGCTTTGGCATCATCTATCATAGCCTGGGAAGGCATGGCTCCTGTTCCTACTATGCTACTAGAGAGAGATAGGGATGTTTAAGTTTGTTAAGTTGTTTCTTAGCATCGATACAGAGAGGGGAAGGGAAAGATTTGATACACCGGAAGTTTTTTAAAACATCAGTAACCATTTACAAGCTTTGTACACAATCATACGGCAGAGTCATCAAACTTTCTCAAATCACAACACACTGATTTTCTGAACTCTTCTTCCCACTCAAATTTCACTCATATCATTCCCCTATATCATCCCCCTAGATATTATCTCACTCTTCACATATATCTCTTAATGATCATTACCCTCCTTCTTCTCCTCCCTCAGCTCTCCTCTAGAAGCATGAGGGGTGCAAAGTCCCGGAAATAAACAACCTGTTTATCTTGATCAACGGCAGCTGATAGCATTTCCTCCATTTCCTCGCTGGTAAAGGATTCACCCTCGGTAGTTAGGTACTTCTGGAGTTCGTCAGGAGTAAGGTAGCCCTTGCCATCCTTGTCGAGCACCTCAAAAGCTTTGATTATCCTAAAAAGGAGGTGATTGTTAAACGATTTAGTCAGAACTCAGAGAGAAAGAAATGAAGAAAGAGGAAGATAGAGAGGGAGGAGGACTGAGGGAGAAAGAGAGATTTATCTTTTTGTTCCTACCTGTCCTCAGGCTCAGGTCGATATCGGCTCTTGTCCATTAGGACTCGCGTCATCATGGGTTCAAACCGTTCATAGCGAACGTAACCAGTCGGTTCATCTTCTTCAACCTCCGCTATCATGTCATTGAGTTCTCCCTCGGTAGGGAAACAGCCCAGAGATCTGGAGGGAGTTGGTTTATATATGGTGGTTGGTTTAGAAATGGAAGAGGGGCGAGAATATCGATTTATTGTGGAAGATAGAACAAAAATAATAGTTGTCACCGGGGACTCTCACCTTATGATAGTGCCGACCTCCCTCATATCAACTGTATCGTTGTTTTCATGATCAAAAATCCTAAACGCATCCATGACCAACTTCTGCATTTCTAGCTGAGCCGGATCTTCGACCTTTTCTCCCCCATTACTGCCCATAATGGCTACTAGGGTTAATAATAATAATTATAGACGAATGGCGAAATCAAAATAGTAGTTACATACAGATGTAAAAACTATATCCAGAGGTCGCTGGGGATTAAGGAAATAAAGCAAAGGGGATAGAGTAATTTTCTAAAGCATAGTAACCACGCAATTCCCCGCACACCATGGTGCATGAAGTGCGGTTATAAATTCAAATATTTCACATATAACAGCTCAACATATCTCTGTACGTAACCAGCACGTAACAACTATAACATATGACGTCAATTTATGACGTCACTTTGGATTAACTATCCCCTTTTTCTCTTTTTGTGTCTTTTCATCTCTCAGGTTCTTCTTCGCCCGCCACTTGATTAATTTTTTGGAAATGTTGCGAGTTCTTGAATTCCGAAAAGAGTGTAAACAGGAGATGGAGCGAGTGTATTCGGTTTCTGTTGGGAAAGGGAAGTGATGCAATATAATCATAAATTAGTGAATAACACCCTTGCTAATTCGAATAAAATGATAAAGAGCTAAGTTCTAACTTACTGATAAATCGGAATATCTAGAATACTACAGATAATATCAACATATTCCCCTAGTTCGCAGTCCATTTCCGCTGAGGGTAACTTGATTCGCGATAAAAGATCTTCCATCTCTGTTGGCCATTCCTAGGGAATCATTATTAGTGAATTAATTAATCAATTACTAAAACTAGTTTTTATTAAAACTTGTTTTTATTGGTTATTTATTGGATGATTCAACTATTTTTAGAACACGTTTTAAATCGAACCTGCATAAGAATGTCGATGTCGGGCATGTTTTTTGAGTAGTGAACGGCTGGGGGAGGTTTCTGGCGATGCAATTCGGAGATGTTCTTAATCCACGATTCAATGGCTTTAGGATTCTTTTCAGCGTTTTCTATACTGGAAACCTGGTTAAAGTATCAGTTACATGCTTGAAGGTTTTGTTAATTGGTCAATTATTACATGCACCTCTCTCGTGCAATATACTGTAACACAGTGAAATTCAGATGTATGTAATACCTGCATTGCTCGAGCGGTGCTTTGCTTTGTTATGGCCCTTATTTGGAGATCCAGGACGGTCGGGTCGCTCTGTTTCGCACACGGCTCATCGATACACGCCAGACCAAGTTTATTGACTTGCCCATCTGGTCGGGGTACCGTGATGAAGGCGTCAATATCGCCCACAGCAGGGATGAAGTCGGGGATGAACGGCTTCAGCTTGTGATCTAATTCAACCTGTATGGTTAGAGTTATTAATTGAATTGATTTTACCTACTTCAAGAACAAAAGGCGTAGTGTTATAGCAGGAGCTACCACTTTGGTTTCAGTCTGTTATTTACCTGTTGAGGCGTGTATCGTGTGATGTATTGGAACAGGTCCTTGATATCGTGAGAGACGTTGAGGTTCTCAAAATCAACTGGATTATACCCTCCCTCAAACACCCCACCCTGCTCACCATCCTCCTCTTCCTCTTCTGTACTCTCTTCATCATCATCCAACATTCCACCCATTATCTTTTTCTGGGCGGCAGGAACCACTGGATCTGGTTTTTGAGCATGTGCATACCTGTACGGGTGACTGGTGAGATTGAGTCACTTTGAACTTAAAATAATCATCGGATTAATTAGAATTTGTGAATGAGGTGAACTCGTACCCCGTCTGAATATCATCATCATCTTCGTCATCTTCCTCTTCATCTTCTTCTTCGTCAGAACAATGTGAGAGGTCCTGTCGCATTGGTCTTGCTCTAGGGGTCACAGACAGGGCCGTTGGAACATCTTCAGCATCGCTAACATCAACACTCTCATCATATGGTAGGTTGCTTACTGGCCGATCTTCATCCATCACTTGAGAGACATTGATTGACGTATTATAAGGGCGCAATCATTGCTGTAATTACAATCAAAGTTGTTTGTAAACAAAAAATTTGAAAAATCAAAACATTTTCGCAAAACTGAAAAAATCTCAAATTCCAAAACATGAACATTTGTGTGCGCGCGGCGCTAAATTAAGTGCAAGCCGCGCATTATTGAATTTACTTCGCGCGTTACGTTTTGACCATCGCTTTTATCATTATTTGTTCCTCGATACAAAATAAAATTTGTCTCTTGGTTTCACTTTTCAATTTTTTTGCCTTTTTTGAAATTGAAAATTCGTTTTTTTCTTCCAAAAAGTGAAAATCTGTTCCTTTTTCTGCTTGTTCTACTTGAATAAACCCTGAAACTACATGAATTATTATATGTACTCAACTGTCGTGGTTTGATATCGTCTCACAAGCAACTGAAAGGTTGAGCCCCGTCCGACCTCCTACCGCAGGTCGCCGGAGTCCTGCAGCTTGCGACCTGCCTCCTTGAGCCTCAGCTGTAACGAAGCTGCAGTGGGCCTATGCGGTTAAAACCGTTTCGCTAACCAAGACCAATGCCCTACCAATCACACCCCTACCGGAATTTTACGTCTGGGAAGCAATTCATTTACTTTATCCCCTAAAGTGCGATTTTTAATAATGCGAACCGCTGACGCGCATTAATAATAACATAATTCCATTTGCGCGTGCTAAATCCGGTTCCTGATAAGATAGAGACTTGTCATTGGTCGCATTGGAAAGATAAAATTTTTCTCTTTCCAACGCAACCAAGATGAAGTCTTTATCTTATCAGGATCCAGAGATATGATCGAAACAACCGACAAAAAACTTTCCCACGGGGCGTGGGAATTTTTTGCGGTTCGCTTTATTAAAAATCGGACTTTACAGAATGTCGAGATGGATGTTAGTGTTGTTATTGCTACTAGTTGAAACTGTGTTCGGAGATATACAGCCTGGGGAGACCTTTCAGGCGCACAGTGTACTACCAGAATGGTTCCTCTCTCTTATTCAGAATCTGTTCACATATGGGCTGGTGATTGTACCGGGTGCACTTGCTATTCGATGGATCAAACAGACTAACTACATCGAGAAAATTAGTAAGTTTTACTGTTAATAAAATGTTCATTTACATAAAATATACTCACTGGTCACTTTGCTAAACTTTCTCAATTCAGATCCCGGTGGCCCAATGTACAAGATAATCCTGACATGTGTCTATGGAAAGAAGGATATTGTGGCAGATGATATTCTTGAGAAAGGAGAGGGTGCTGTAACACCAGAGACAAAGTCAGACCCTCAGTCACCAGTCAATAAATTGCTTCTGTGTGTCATTGGTAAGAATTGGACGGTGTTTTGGAATATAGAAATAGTTTATATCTTTGGCGTTCTTGTTCTTCTTTCTGTCCCTCTCTACCCCGTTCTCTTGATTTGCCTTGCTCGACCCTGTTTCAAATGTAAAGGAGGGTTAGAACATAACAACTCTTGATGATCCACTCTTTATTCAGGTCTGCAGTGCAGTTACCTGATGTGGGGATATCTCCAGGAGAAGATAATGATCACCAAATATGGAGATATGCAATTCAAGGACTCCCAATTTCTGGTCTTTATGAACCGTATCCTGGCTCTGGCAATGGTATCTGGATATGTGACTTTGTTTAAACAACCACCTCACAAGACACCACTTTACAAGTATGTTTCTCCTCAATTTTGACTAGTGAAAACCGGTACCAGTTTTTAGAGAAATGCTTTTTATAAATTTTATTAATTTTATTAATTTTTTCCCTGCCCGGGTGGATGCCCGAAGGGCATCCACCCGGATGATCGTTTTAGCACGTGTGCTAAAAAGATCATAAAGGGTTTAGAAATCTCGGATTTGAAATAGTAACTCGAGCGTGGTCAAAATCGCGTGTGTCACGGTAGCAGCCTGACAACCGCGATGCTGACAATTTTGAAAAGTTCGTCTGCAAAGTTATTACAGTACGGATTTCGGTGGCGCGCGCTCAGAATTTGCTGCGCGCGCACACTCTCAATGCAGCGTATGTATACACACCTCGCGCGTTACAGCATAGCCGTAGCGCTCGAATGGATTTAACTTCTTGGTAAATCTGATTGAAACTAAAAGGCGTTGAAAGCTCAGCTCGTTAGTATGGTGACTGAGGGAACGTGAGAAGTTTCCCATGCATAGCTTGGTGTCACATAACATTGTAATTAGGCGTTGGCGGACGACGATCAGATCACATTGCACGGTATCGTCTGGTGTGACTGTGAGCGGCGCTTACCAGATCTCATCGTTTATCAGTGATCGGTTCGAGTGTTCGTTGGCAGGGAAACACAGCATTATGAAACATAATGCAATAATAATTCTTGTTATTACTTTAAAACATTTCAGGTACTCCTTCTCTTCATTCTCCAACATTATGAGCAGTTGGTGTCAGTATGAAGCTCTCAAATACGTGTCATTCCCTACTCAGGTACAATTTTCAAAAGTATATCTTTCTTTTATGATAGGATATTACAAACGATACCCGTGGTTATTACAAATGTGTGTTTAATTTCTGTTTTATGATACATACATGTAGAAATGTTAAACCTCAAGATACAGCTAGTATAGTAAAAAGTATAGTACAGCGAGTATAGTAAACTTTGATAATGGCCTTTCCCTATTATCTCTCTCTGTCTCCCTCTCTCTCCCTTCTTTTGTCGCAATAGTGAACACTGAACAAACATCTGGTGTCACACGTTTCTCACACCCACTAAATTATATCACTCTTGTTCATGGAGGTCTGTAGATATTACAAACTCATTACCACCCAGTTCACCCCTCCTCCTCCTTCACCGGTCACCCTCAACCATGATGTACCTGCATTTCGTACCTCCCTATTTACAATCACTCCCACCAACCCAACAACCCTACTTTTCTTACCCCACTAAGTTAGTGGCACTACCCCTGCACCCCACAGGTGATATGTAAAGCCAGTAAAACAATGGCTGTCATTATTATGGGCAAAGCTGTCTCCGGCAAGAAGTTCCCTGCGTATGAGTATGTGTGTGCGGCCCTCATCTTTGTGGGTGTGAGTGTCTTCCTGCTGTGGAACCCTCAGGAGACGGAGAAGAATTATACCACCGAGACAACGGTATTTGCATTTACAATTTGATCTTATCCAAGAATAACTAATTAATAAGTTGTAATTGTGTTCTTATCAATGATAATAAGAAAGTAAAGCAACTTGGTTTTGTTAATCCTAACCCCCCCTTCAGTTTTCTGGGTTGATAATTCTGTTGGGTTACATCGTGTTTGATAGTTTCACATCTAATTGGCAGGGAGAATTGTACTCAACATACAGCATGTCATCCTATCAGGTGAGCCGCCGAAACATGCCTCATATGACAGCTCCCACACCCGGGACGCGTCCTTACCCCCTACCAGGTTGGTGAGTACCCCTAAATGAGAGATGCTGCTCTCGAGTCTCGGGAGATCCAATGCTTTCCAAAATTAAATCCCCATTAAATCATGTGATAGGAAGAGGGACAAAGTAGGAACGTCTAATCTATCATCCCCCCTCTATCATGACCTCTCCGGTTTATAACTAAAGCTACCAAGTAGCTGTACCAAAATTTAGCTTCTTATTGCCCCACACGGTATTGTCAACCTGTAACCGGTCCTCTAAATTCAGTGTATGTTAGGAACAAATATCTTCTCCTCTCTGTTCACTGGAGTCAGCTTGTTAATGGAGGGGTTGTTATTCTCCAACCTCCTTCTCTGTTTGAACACCCCTGCCCTGGCATATGACGTCATCAGCATGTCAATCTTCTCAATGACTGGTTAGTGTTTGGTAACCAGGGTCACCAGGGGTAGCTAGTGTTTGGTAACTAGGGGTCACCAGGGGTAGTTAGTGTTTGGTAACCAGGGGTAACCACTAACCAATATGTTGTAACTAGGGGTGTAACCACCTCCCCCCTCCAGGTCAGTTCTTCATTTTCTACTGTATCGAGACATTTGGACCGGTAGTGTTTACCATTATCATGGCATGTCGCCAAGTTCTCAGTATCGTGGTATCTTGCTTCATGTTTGGACATCCCCTCACCGCTCAGTCCTTCCTCGGAGCTATCATCGTCTTCATTGCAATCTTCCTGAGAATATACGCCAAACAACGGAGTCGCAAGTAAAAAAAGAAACGAAGCAGAGCTGTCAATTACTAATGTATGTTGGTGCGCCTTGGCCATGTTGCATGTTATGATCTTTCTTGTGTTTTTTTGTGATGTTTCTTGAGTCTAAGAAGATTGGTAGTTACATTTTAGGAACATAAAATCATAAGATCGAATCAACTCGATAATAGATCTCTGAGATGACATCGAATATAATGCATGCTAAAATTCTCTCTTTACATGTATTTATGTGTGTGAGATTCTCTCCATTACCCCCCCCCCTCTCTGATAGTGATAACACCAAGCAAGATATTGTGGAAAAGGAAGAGGAAAAACCAGTGGACCGATGGAGTCAATACCCGGCCATACCTGTAAACTGTCTGGTTAAATACTGAAACACTGTCGGTAGAGAGAGATACAGAGAGAAAGAAAGAGTGAGAGTGCTCTGTATTTGTGGGATGGGGCACAAATCTGGCTTGTTATAAAAAAACTGGACTCAGTTGCTTGCATGATGAGAATTTCGTTGTATATGATATCCCAATATGGGTTGTTGAAAGTTTAAACCCCCCGATATGCAGCCCTTTTAGTGGTTCCCTAACCTTCTAAAGTAAACATCGGCGATTTACTGGTAGTTTTAACAAAACCTGTGAGGGAGAATTATGCTATAACAGATACTAAATAGTAAATACTTCCTGGGATACTGTGCGAATGAATATCTCATAATACCAAGACTACAAGAATGTTTCTCGTATGATGAGTAAGCTATGAGTGTAGTAGGTATATGTGTAGGGTGGCAAGACTGTTGAGGAGTGAAAGGTCGCCGTGTTCTGTGTGATACGTGTTGGTAACCCGTGGAGCGCGCCCCGCCGAACGCATCTTGAGGTAGGAGTTGTGCGCGGGCAACGACCCACCGGGTGACGGCTAAAACGAAATTGATCAATGGTGCTGTTCTGCGGCAGAATCTGCCAAGGATGCCAGTGAACCAACCTTCAATTGATTTAAAATGTCTCCAATTTGCCAGATTTTGCATTAGTTTGCTTGTTGATAGTATCCAAATCGCGCATGGGAATTTGATGGACTATGCGTGTTTTTTGTATAAACACTGCAACAAGGTACCGCGCGACAAAATAGTTTTAAAACGTGCGCGCGTGAAATCTTAAGGTTTTTTTTACCGATTTGACGTTTTTTGGTCATTTTTCCCTTGGCATGCGCTGCAGACCCCAAGTGCGCGCGTTTTCCACGGCTTCTAAAGTCGGATTTTTTGAAGTTGTCACCCCCCTTCTCGTGCGCGGAATGTTTTTGCGCGTCACATCACATGTTAACGTGTGGTGTGCGCGTCAAAATTGATAAATTTCACATGCGCGGTCATTTTGGGGTGACAACTTCAAAAAATCCGACTTTAGGGCCTGTAGCATAAACCCTAACCTTAATCCTAATACCAACCTAAAGTTAGGGTTAGGATTAGTGTTTGGGTTAAGGATTGAACCCTAGGCCTTGGACCTAGGTTTATCATATTGTCATAAAAGTGTGGGGTTAACCCCTAGGTCTAGTGGTTAGGCTCGTACCCCTAACTGGAACCGAAACCCGGTGCTAACTCTAACCCTAGCCTTAACCCTATGGCTAAACTAACTCTAAGGTGTCATGAGATATGCCTCATGAGGCCTCATGAGACATGCCTCATGTCAAAACTGCTCATGAGGCCTCATGAGACATCAAAACAAAGTCGGGATGAGGCACATGTCTCATGAGGCCTCATGAGCAGTGTCTCATGAGGCCTCATGAGGCCTCATGAGTGCCTCATGAGGCGCCTCATGAGGTCTCATGAGGCCTCATGAGGCACTAAAACAGCTGAAAATGTCTCATGAGGCCTCATGAGGCGCCTCATGAGTGCCTCATGAGGCCTCATGAGGCGCCTCATGAGGCCTCATGAGACAAACGGACACGTTCTTCCGACTTACCGCATAAACTCCATTTTTTTTCAACTGTTCACCCCCCAAAGTCGTGCGCGGAATTATTTTGCGCGTTTATCACATGTTAACGTATAGCGCGCGCCACCCAAATTCTAATTTTTATTAAATTTCAGTTTTTGGGTGAACAGTTGAAAAAAAATGGACTTTAGGCCAAATTTTTCCCCGATTTGGCTCACTTTTCGGTTTGTTGGGTCGTTGACGCATTTGATGAGGATATACAAGCTCCTGACGCTCTTTTCCACGTCCAAAAACTCATTTTATGATCACTGGTACTGGTACTTTTGCCTGGTTGAATGCCTAAGGATTTCAAAATTAATTTTCCTAAATTCGACCCCACTTTATTTTCTTTATTTTAGCCATGAAACGGTCAGAACACCTAGATTGGGATACATACTTCATGTCAGTGGCATTTCTTACCGCTCAACGAAGCAAAGATCCTAACACACAAGTTGGCGCTTGTATAGTGAACTCCGAGATGAAGATAGTGGGAGTTGGTTACAACGGGATGCCTAGGGGTTGTAGCGATGATGTTCTTCCGTGGGCCAAGGTGGGGAAAACTAAAAATGATACCAAATACCCTTTTGTGTGCCATGCTGAGATGAACGCTATTCTGAATAAAAACTCTTCTGATGTTAAAGGTTGTACGATTTATTGCAACCTTTTTCCATGTAACGAGTGTACCAAGATAATCATTCAATCTGGTATCAGCAAGTTGGTGTATTTCTCTGCAAAATACCGGGGAACGGAGATGTTCGAGGCATCCGTTAAAATGTTAGACTTGGCAGGTATTGCATACAGACATTTCCGACCAAAGGAAAGTAAACTTGTCCTTGATTTTACTGTGTTTGAAGATGTGAAATATGATGAGAGCGAAGGGGATGAATTACAGAACAAAAGACGAAAGTGTGATGAAACAAAAACAGATGTGGTGAAAAATGGTAGTTGATATTTTTATTTTTCAAAGCTTATTTTTATTTATTTTAGCTCTTTTCAATGGTTTCTGTACTATTTAACATTTCTATTCCCTATATTTCTAATTTACTGATAATAAAACTAACCTGAGAAATTGTATTTTTCTTGTCTATCCATGCAACATGATTTAACACAAATCCCTAATGTCAGGATGTCTGGAATATGTAACAATTTTAAACGGACTGGAAAATGCCGGTTTGGGGATAACTGTAAATTCCAACACGTTCGAGGCGGGAAACGGAAAGTAGCTCGAATAACATGTCCTCGATTTAGCTCTAAGGAAGGTAATAATTGTAATATATGGGACCAGTTACAGATTCGTTCCCAGGCATCAATGGATGCATGGCTGGGAATAAAGTGAGTGCTGACGTGCGCATTCAGCTTTACTTTCTATTCAATTTACTTGACGTGCAGCAATGCAGCATGGTTCCTACAGACCCTCCCGCATGCCCGGCCATCAGGGAACGTCTCCGGATGGCCGGGCATCAATCTGTAACTGGTGCGTATGTTTATTGTTTATTGGCAGATCTAGATATGACAGTAATTGTGAGTATAGAAACTTGTAATAATAATAAACTTGTCTCATCCCTAGGGTGCCAGGGAGACTGTAAACTAGCACACGCATTTGAACAAGACACTGAGTTACTCGGGATGTTCGAGAGGGGCATCAATATCATCAACATCAGGGTGGATGATGTCAAGGGCAAGATGAGGGACCAGGCATCGCTTCAGGATATGTACGATCTACCTGTGGATTTAGTTGAGGAAAATGCCGGACCTACTACATCGATTGATATTAATCTAGACCCCACGTCAATTAGTAATCTCAATGCTAACGCTGTTTCTTTCCACCCAATTTTAACTTCATCAACATCCCAAGAGAGGTGTACACCAACAACAGCCACCACAGAACAGGGTGGAGGAGGTCCATCTCTAGCTGGTGGAGGTCCATCTCTAGGAGGAGGAGGTCCATCTCTAGCTGGTGGAGGCCCATCTCTAGCTGGTGGAGGTCCAACTCTGGCTGGTGGAGGTCCAACTCTGGCTGGAGGAGGTCCATCTCTAGCTGGTGCCAAGGTGGTAACCACCCTTACTGGCGATGAGTACACAAGGGAGGTCCAACAAGTAACCAGGCTATACCGGGATCACTGCCAACTCCACGAAACAGACAGTGGCACTCTCATTCAACTCCAACATAAACCAACCGACCCGGATTGGAATCTCACGATAACAGAGATATCCCTGGATCTGTTTGTGCCGGTGAGCTACCCTGCTACCCAGTGTACACTGGAGTTTAGTGATGATCGGGTGAGTGAGAGGACGGAGGACAAGATAAATGCAGCAATAGCGGAGGAGCTGGTGCTACGGGAGGGTAGCTTGTGTGTGAGGCCCCTGCTCCGATGGATCGACCGGAACATCGGGGATATGCTCCAGGTGGAGAGTCAACTTAGAACAGCTCTCTCCCTCGCTGTACACAGACATGGCGGTGATGAGAGTGATAGTGAGAGTGGGAGTGAGAGTGAGGTTGGGACAACAGCCGCTGATTCTACTGAGTTTATGTTTGGTGAACAAGGTACCTCCATCAGGCTGCTTGACATTGATTTCCATTGTACTGGTGATGGTCTCATCGTCCAATCCCTTCTCCTCCTACTGCAGTGTTTGCGGTGTAAACAGCAAATGGAGGCCACTCTCACACCAGGTCTAAGTCACGTGACTGCGTGTACAAGGTGCAACAGTGAGATCACATGCACCCTGCACAAGAAGTTGTGTAATCAGAAGAGCTGTTCGCTTGCTTGTGTTGATCTGGTTGGGTGTAGTGTGGCTGATGCTCTTATTGCCCGCAGTCAGCTCTCTATTATTTGTACATTGTGCTCCAATTCAACCTATATTGGACCCTCCCCCGGAACCACTACCACATCTTTCTGTCGGTCATGCGGTGCCAAGATTACCCTCTCTTTTGATCGTGTCCGCCTCGTTGTTATAACTCCCCCGGCTCCCAGCGGGAAACAGAGGTCACGTGCTAAAGTTGACAAGGGGTATGTCGAGGGACAGCCGTTACCAGATTCAGGCGCTTGCCGGCACTACCGGAAATCAAACAGATGGTTTAGGTTTGCTTGTTGTGGCCGGTTGTTCCCCTGTGATAAATGTCACGACCAGGCCCTCCCAGATTGCCCCATGGAGTTTGGTAATAGGATGGTGTGCGGGTTTTGTGCTAGAGAACAACCCACCAGACAGCAGTGCAAGTTCTGTCATGGAGATTGTGGTACTGGGGTAAAGAGCCATCACTGGGAGGGAGGCAAGGGGTGCAGGGATGTTCGCCGGATGTGTCAGAATGATAGCAGGAAGTATAAAAATCGGAACAAAACCGTCTGTCAGAAAGACAAACGGACTGGAAAACAGAAAGCTGATAAAAGGGATTCTTGATTTGTCGTGTTTTGATTTTGATTAACGTTTTAAATGCAGCTAATTTTTGATTCATTTATTTGGGTGTAGTGATGAAAATCTAAATTGACATTTTTCTTGTGCCATGTGTGTATTACTTGATATGGTCACGGTCAAAAAGTCTGCTGAAATTTCGATTTTTTGGGGTTCGAAAAATCGACCAAAATTATTGAAACTAATTTTTATACCACTTAGACACCTTCTAGACACTTAAAATTTTGTAAGCATGTCAAAATATGTTTAAATTATATTAATTTTAAATAATTAAATCGATTGCTCAACCGGTGTGGATAAAAACACAAGTTTTATGAATATCCACCTGGTTGAGTAATCTTTGTAGCTATGCCTCCATTTTGTGGATAATTGCAATGATAATTGTTCTGGGAACCTCGTCACATACGGTTGAGTCAATTTTACTCAACCATGGTGGATACGCAGCCTCCCAAACTTGACGGTGCGTAAATTATCCACAATTTTGGTTACTCAACTTGCAAAATGTTCCTAATCCATACCTATTCGAAGGACAAGCTGGATTAGCTCCAATTCGATACTCAACCAGTGTGGATAACTTCCTTTTTCCTGCTATAATCCTCTATATTGGCCCTTGCAGTAAAAGGACGTTATCCACACAGGTTGAGTTAACTAATGCTCAGAAACTGTCCTGGTTGGTTGAGGACGGTCTCTAGCTGTAATTTCCTGGTCATATAACTTACTCAATCGATGTGGATAATTGAGAATCGAAATGTCTAATGCTGATCAAAGGATACAAAAATAGTTATCCACGCCGGTTGAGTTATCCTTTTGTTAAAGTGAAAGCTTATTTTCGAAGAAAAATGTTAGCCCTAGCCAATAAACCCGAAATAAATTCCAAATGTACTCTCTTTCATACGGTTGAGTAACAATTTATGATTGAAACTGATGTTATCCACACAAGTTGAGTAAAAAAGTTGACAAAACCAAGCTAATTCATATTGTGAGTACCCATTCTTGTGTATACTAAAATTTCATATTGCTAGCACGATCATCGTGAGGTTGAGCCCGTTATCCACACGATTTGTTATCCACACTTTTTAAGTGCTGATTACAGAGAAACAGATAAAGTAATTAAATTGGACTTTCCAGATTAATTAAATTTGAACAATTTTGAGTGGGCTGAGTTCGGAAAATTTGACTATTGAGTGGATCTTATCCACGATTGAGTAAATTCAAAAATATATCAATTTTCAGCAGACTTTTTGACCGTGACCATATTTCCTTGTCCCTGTGTGTTTATTATCCCAAATCTAGATAATTTCCCATTAGCTAAGAATTCTATAATGGCTGCTGCTGCTGCTGCTAAGGTTCAGGAGGTTAGGGATGTAACCCGAATCGAGAGGATCGGTGCTCACTCCCATATCCGAGGTCTTGGTCTAGATGATGCCTTGGAACCCAGGAATGTTTCTCAGGTATAATGATGCATTTTCTCTCTCTCTCTCTCTCTCTCTCTCTCTCTGTCTCTCTCTCTCTCTCTCTCTCTCTCTCTCTCTCTCTCTCTCTCTCTCTCTCTCTCTCTCTCTCTCTCTCTCTCTCTCTCTCTCTCTCTCTCTCTCTCTCTCTCTCTCTCTCTCTCTCTCTCTCTTCTCTATCTCTCTCCCTCTCTCTCTATCTCTCTCTCTATCCCTCTCTTCCTTACCATTTCCTCCTTACCATTTTCTCCCTCACAACTCCCTTCTTCCTTCCAGGGAATGGTTGGACAGTTGGCGGCCCGTCGTGCGGCTGGAGTTGTCCTAGAGATGATCAAAGAGGGCAAGATCGCGGGACGAGCCGTTCTCATTGGTGGACAGCCTGGAACTGGTAAAACAGGTGAGCAAATTAGTGCTAGTAATTCCATGTTGTGTAACATAACACCCGCGCCCTCACCTAACAAGCACGGAATAACACGCCTCCAAAAGCTCTTTACTCAGCCGGGTGTATAGCTCAGTGGTAGAGCAATCGACTGCAGATCGATAGGTCCATGGTTCAACTCCGTGTGCGCCCTCTGACTTTTGTCTTTGCTTTTTAAAGCTTTATCTCAAATTACAGAAAGTTAAAGCTGGTCAGCATTTAAATTTGCAGGGAAAGCACCGGGTGTATAGCTCAGTGGTAGAGCAATCGACTGCAGATCGATAGGTCCATGGTTCAACTCCGTGTGCGCCCTCTAACTTTTGTCTTTGCTTTTTAAAGCTTTATCTCAAATTACAGAAAGTTAAAGCTGGTCAGCATTTAAATTTGCAAGTGAAAGCACCGGGTGTATAGCTCAGTGGTAGAGCAATCGACTGCAGATCGATAGGTCCATGGTTCAACTCCGTGTGCGCCCTCTGACTTTTGTCTTTGCTTTTTAAAGCTTTATCTCAAATTACAGAAAGTTAAAGCTCGTCAGCATTTAAATTTGCAAAGAAAGCACCGGGTGTATAGCTCAGTGGTAGAGCAATCGACTGCAGATCGATAGGTCCATGGTTCAACTCCGTGTGCGCCCTCTGACTTTTGCAAAAAATTTACACATTTTCCTTAACTTTTTTCACACTTTTATTTCCTCTTTTTCAGCTATTGCTATGGGTATGGCCCAGGCCCTTGGTAATGATACACCTTTCTACGCGATTGCGGCCAGCTGAGATTTTCTCAGTTGGAAATGAGCAAGACAGAAGCCCTGACACAGGCCTTTCGAAAGAGCATAGGAATTCGAATCAAGGAGGAAAGCGAGATGATTGAAGGAGAGGTAAAGTCATGTATATGTGTTAGGGTAAAATCTAAGAAATTGTTAACACCCCCCCCCCCCGTTAACACTTCCTTTCACCAGGTTGTTGAAATCCAAATTGACCGTCCTGCCACTGGAACAGGCCAGAAAGTTGGTAAACTCACCCTGAAGACAACAGAGATGGAAACTATATATGATCTTGGTGCCAAGATGATTGAATCTTTGACCAAAGAAAAGGTTGGTGTTTGTTTGTTGTTTTTGTTAATACACATTCTGTTCTAATAGGAAGTAACGTGTAACCCGATGCTGCTGTACATGAATATCTTTTAAAACTTATCCCTTTTAATACCAAATTCCCCCGACCCCCACAAGACACCCCTTTTAATTTTTTTCAATTCCCCAATACCAGGTCCAAGCCGGTGATGTTATTACAATTGACAAAGCGAGTGGCAAAATCTCCAAACTTGGTAGATCCTTTACCCGTGCACGAGATTACGATGCCATGGGTCCCCAGACAAAGTTTGTCCAGTGCCCAGAGGGAGAACTACAAAAACGAAAGGTCCGTAATTATAAACCCCTGAATCCCCTGTCCCAATTAAAGTGAGAGTGGACCGAATCAGAATTGAACAAGTTTTTTGTAGGAGGTAGAGATTAGCTTTCTGAGCATTTTGCGTTTTTGCCGCTCAAAATCGACCCACTCATCACTGAGATATTTGTGTTATGTTGGGAGAATTCCTGCTGGATCAATATTTATCAAACAGGATAGAAACAATCCTTGTGTTTTACTAACACATTCTTTGAATTTTTAATATGCTAACTTGCATTGTACTGCTTCTGTGCATGAGCATTTCAACCTCACTCTTTATATTCAGAATGTGTTAGTAAAACACGACGATTGTTTCTATTCTGTTTTTTACATACTGATTAAACAGGAGTTCTCCCAACATAACAAAAATATCTCAGTGATGGGTGTGTCGATTTTGAGCGACAAAAACGCAAAATGCTCAGAGCGCTAATCTCTACTACCTACAACAAACTTGTCCAATTCTGATTCGGTCCACTCTCACTTTAACATCTCGGTCCCAATTAACTTCTCCCCTGTATGTTGGTCCCTTCTTCTTTCACATCCTTCTTTTCTCCCAGGAAGTTGTCCATACGGTAACTCTCCATGAGATAGATGTTATCAACAGCCGACAGCAGGGATTCCTGGCCCTATTCTCTGGAGATACCGGTGAAATCAAATCTGAAGTCCGGGAGCAAATCAACCAGAAGGTACGTTGTCTCATATAAGACCCTCCTCTTCGCACCGGGCGATGTACAGTCAGTGTCTGACAAAAGGTACGTGTGCGATGTGTCAGTTTGTTATGTCAGTACTGGTGTCCAAATTGGACATTTATTATCGGTTTTATGTGCTTTTTAACAGATCGAAAAAGATTTCCCATACTTCTCTTTTTGACCCAACTCTTATATTACTTCGCCGCCCTAAATTCCACTTGTTCAGGTCGCTGAATGGAGAGAGGAGGGTAAGGCTGAGATTGTCCCCGGAGTGTTATTTGTTGATGAGGTTCATATGCTGGATATCGAGTGTTTCTCATATCTGAATCGAGCATTAGAACACGACATGGCACCCGTTCTAATCATGGCTACTAACCGAGGTTTGTTATAGTTACCCTGGGGTCTACAAAGTAATACAAGATTTAATAATCGTTTACTCAAGTTTCATGCTTTCACAATCGTCGGGGGGGGGTTCCAACCTATTTCGTGTACGTTTGTACGGAAAAAAACACGGGTTTCCTCAAACAAAAAAATACAAAAAAATACAAAAAAGTACAAAAAAATACAAAAAAATAAAAACAGTTTTATATGGTAATTTACCATTATTGTTCGAACTTTTACTGTTTTTAAACATTCTTCCACGCTATTTCACGCAATTTAGCACAAAATATATACATATTTTACATATGTAGCATGCCAAAATCGCGAGAGAAATTTCCCCGAATCGCAATTTCTTACCGAGAAAATTTTCTTGAATCGTATTTTCTAAGCGAGAAATTTCCCCGAATCGCAATTTCTTACCGAGAAAATTTTCTCGAATCGTATTTTCTAAGCGAGAAATTTCCCCGAATCGCAATTTCTTACCGAGAAAATTTTCCCGAATCGTATTTTCTAAGCGAGAAATTTCCCCGAATCGCAATTTCTTACCGAGAAAATTTTCTCGAATCGTATTTTCTAAGCGAGAAATTTCCCCGAATCGCAATTTCTTACCGAGAAAATTTTCCCGAATCGTATTTTCTAAGCGAGAAATTTCCCCGAATCGCAATTTCTTACCGAGAAAATTTTCTCGAATCGTATTTTCTAAGCAAGAAATTTCCCCGAATCGCAATTTCTTACCGAGAAAATTTTCTCGAATCGTATTTTCTAAGCGAGAAGTTTCCTCGAATCGCAATTTCTTACCGAGAAAATTTTCTCGAATCGTATTTTCTAAGCGAGAAATTTTCCCGAATCGCAATTTCTTAGCGAGAAAATTTTCTCGAATCGTATTTTCTAAGCGAGAAATTTCCCCGAATCGCAATTTCTTACCGTTTATGTATAGCTGGGTTTATGTTCATGTATCTATGTATTATTTATACTTTTTTCACGCACCCACATCCTTCATTATTTTTTTGTATTTTTTTGTACTTTTTTGTATTGTTTGTATGGAAAAAAACAGGAATTTTGGATACTTTTATGTATGGTCCGTACGAAAAAATACAAAAAAATACAAAAAAATAGGTTGGAACCCCCCCCCCCCCCAATCGTCAGAACAATTGTTGTAATCAGCTCCAGTCTCCAGAATCTTGATCCTGTCGAGCGCTTTACCAGAAATCCCTTTACAAGCAAAGATACCCTGAGGTCTAGATTAACATACCCTGGGGTTTATAAAACATGGCCAACTGTCTATACAGTATTTTCTATCTGTTTTTCACAAGCTCATATATTCCCAGGCATCACTAAGATCAGGGGGACAAGTTATGTTTCCCCCCACGGAATCCCAATTGACCTGCTTGATCGACTCCTTATTATTGCTACCACACCCTACACAGAACGGGACACCAAACAGATTCTATCGATCAGGTATATTGATAATCGAAATTTTTATAGCGAATTATATTGGCCGAATCCGGGACTTGTCACCCGTTGAAATATTGATAATCGAGCAGTAGAATGAACATAAAGAGCATCAAATTGTTTAGATCTATAACAGCAGCAGCACTATGACTGGTGTAACTGACAACTACAACATGGATAACTCCCTGACTTATCGACTGATCACTGACCGACAACAAGCCCCACAATCACTACTGCAACCGTCATATATCACCACTCAGATGTGAAGAAGAGGACGTTGAGATGAGCGAAGAAGCGATGCTTGTTCTCACAAAGATTGGTAAGCGGCGGCGCGCGCACCTCATATAAAGTTAACATTTCAGCACTCTCCCACCGCCTCTCACGCTCACATGCACAAGAGAAACTCCCCGCTGTATTCCGTGCCGATCCATTCGCTAGAACCGTGTTCTCGATTGTTCTCCCTCCGCAGGTCGTGAAACGTCACTACGGTACGCCATTCAGCTAATTACCTGCGCAAACCTCGTCTGCAGAAAACGAAATGGAACTGAGGTTAGCTGATTCTGTGATTCTGTTGTTATAGTTTGTAATTTGAGTCTCTTAGTTGTGCCATGATAATATTTGTTGGTGATCTAATGCTTCTGTTGTAGCCTCAATGAGATCACCAGTTTATTTAAAACCCTTCTGCCGCAGGTCAGTGTAGATGATATCAAGAGAGTTTACTCATTATTCCTTGATGAAACTCGGTCCTCCCAATACCTCAAAGAATACCAACAAGAATTCATGTTCAATGAGGTCAATGAAAAGGCAGATAGACATATGGAAGTGTCTTAGAGGTACACAATCAAGACTCTCTAGCTCTTTTTATCTTGTAAATATTCACACTATCTATTTATCTGTCCCTAATTTACGCTCTATTTCTTTTTCTTTTCATCATTTTGCCACATATATCACGGTTTCATCTCGGAAGGGATCTAGTTCCAGTAAGAGGCTAGTTTAGGTCCATCCACATCTTCGAAGTCTCCGAAAGAGTACTTTGCTTCCATCCAAGGCTGGCTGATAACCTCGACAGAGTGGGTTCCAAGCTGAAAACAAAATGGTCACATGGTGGGAGAAAATTAAACAACTGTAGTTTTACTCCGAAAGGTTTTGAGATACGAATGAATCAAAATGGTGAGAGATTGAATGAGATTAGCAATCCATCCGGCAGGTCTGTGTGGGGTGTATTCGTGTTATTTGATAACACTTGCATGTATTATTCCCGTAGTATTTTGTTACACTTTCCTTCTCCCCCTCCCTCCCCTTCTTTTGTTTATTGCACATACATGGAAATTAGAAGTGCACATGTATTCTTTAGGTTATGCATTAATTCCCACTGTAATTCTCTCTCTCTCTCTCTCTCTCTCTCTCTCTCTCTCTCTCTCTCTCTCTCTCTCTCTCTCTCGCTCGCTGCATTTCCTATCCCCTAGTAATCTTACGTTTTCCGTGTCAGCGCAGTTCTCGGTACTAACAAATCCATGGTTTGCCTTCTCAACACATGCTTTGTTGCTTGTTAGTCCCAGTTTGATGGTGATGATGTACTTCTGTCCGGCTACAACCTGAAATGTTTTGGAATAAAATGTAATATGTGTGAGTTCATCTGTTAACAAAACTACATGTAGTACAATAGGGATTCCCTATTGTACATACACTTGATAGTTGATAATATGTAGAAGGCTGTATGTTTGAGAATCTGAATCTACCTGTGTTTTCACATCGACCACATCTCCGACCAAGATAACGTCTTGAGATGACATGAGGCCAGATCCGCTTGCCCGGGTTTTGAATTCTCCCAGGGCCTGTTTCACCGCTTCCTGGGCTTCAGGATCCTTCAAGTTAGCAGGGTAGATACCTCCGGGCCTGAAGGGAAATCGGGTGAATTAGCAATACTATAAAATTAGTTACGTTGAGAACATAATTCCCAACTAAAATTGGTTACTTACATGCCCAAGATGATGTCCCTTTTTTCCGCCTCATACGCCACACAGGCGCCAATGAGTACCAGACAAACAATCAATTTCATACTAGAAACGGAGAATAGGAATATTCTGTCAAATTCAGTTGTACAATAAAAGCGCAGTTACTACACTGGTGCTCCTTTATAAACACAATCATTGCTACTGAATAGCAAGGAGAAGCAGCTTTTTCATTGAAAACAATATATATAGGTGCCCTTGTTCTCTTGTCCTCTACCCTCTCTCCTGGACAATGGAGCTGCGTGACACCTGTTGTGTCATGTGAGCTGTTAGAACGCTACACACACGCCACGTGGCACAATAGACAGAGCGGAGAGAGGGGGACAATAGGGGTTCGTTAGCACGGGGCCTCGAAAAAAGGAGGGTTGACAAAGGCCGTGTAGCACGATTATTAGGACCAGAATAAGCTTGGGTTTCAGAAAAACAAGAAAATAATGTGGAGAGAATGGATTGTTAGTGAAAATAGAGTTTAGCACAGGGACGCAGGATCAGAAGTAGCTAGAAAATAGAAAACATGACAGTCATTAACAAAATGTTATACATTTCATGCCCCTTCATCATTTCAATTCATGAGTAATTTACCAACTAATCTGATGTTTCCTATGTTCCACGACGTGTATCTCGACCTGGCAAGTATCCAACTGTTTCATCTTACATTGTAAAGAGTCGCCTGACACTGTGTCCGCGCTCCGCAATTCAAGTAAATTGTTAGTTTAGTCCCGGCTAAATTTACAAGTTTTATATGTTATCCGCTACGTGGAATAATATGCAGTATTCCCATTTTCTTTTGTTCTCGGATAAGGTAGCAGCAGCTCTCCATACTCTACTGATTCACTCAATCGAGTAATTACACTTCTCCAATCGAAATACTACACCACCCCACCTCACCATCCGTACCTTATCTGTAACTCCATTGGCTCAATAATATCACGACTCTCATTTCAAATGTAATTTTCCTCTTTTCTATGCGTCTCTCGTTCCAATTTTAGGGGAACGTAAGAGGGGCTTTGGGAGAGAGACGAAGAAACTCATCGACGTGTCATTTCTCATAGCTACCATCTATTTTATGTACTCCATCTCTAACAGAAAGAAGAAATTCTCAGTGAGTTCTGAGTTTCTTTCTTGATTACCAATTAGGGAGGTAGAGAGAGATAGAGCGACGCAGAGAGAGATCAGATCTCTCGTCTAGCGCTCTGTAGAGAGAGCTAGAGATCTCTCTCTCTCTCTCTCTCTCTCTCTCTCTCTCTCTCTCTCTCTCTCTCTCTCTCTCTCTCTCTCTCTCTCTCTCTCTCTCTCTCTCTCTCTCTCTCTCTCTCTCTCTCTCTCTTTCTTCCTCCTCCTTCTCTCTCTCTCTACTTACCAACAGCCTTGTAATTTTACATACATATCCTGGATTATAATCTGTACACATTGTCTTCGTGGTACCTCGAGCTGCTCCAAGCTAACCATCTCTTTTCTGTCTGTAAAGGGTGGGGTTCTAAACTGCTTTTCTTCTTTTTTTGTGTATTGTTCATTACAATTATCGGTATTATTACGTAGAATGTCTTTGTTTTAAATTTCATGCGACAAAAGCCATGCATTGAACAGTGGACTGATGTATCAGAGATAACTTTTGTTTTTTGTTGTTACGGCCAGTTTGTCTTAGGAACTTGGGACACAGGGTTCATCTTTCGGCCAGTTTACAGGGTTTACTTATGTATGTCAATTGTCACCAGATATAAGGCCACTTCCCCACCCCTATACTAAAGGGGACCCTTAACCAAACACCCTAGCAGTGCTTTTATAGTAGAAGGTATCATGGATGATCCTGAGCGAATGAAGGTGCTACAGGATGCTGATCAGAGCACAGCAGAACAATACAGACGATTTCTCTCCAACAAGGTTTATATATTGCCAAGCTCTACTGATACTTTTTTGTCTATAGATCTAATGGGGATCTAATCATTATATGTCTAGATCAGTGATCTATGATAGACTAGACATGAAGAAAAGGAGGTCCACAAGTTCACAGTGATCAGTCATCAGATCACTGTGAACTTGTGGACCTCCTTTTCTTCATTATATCTAGTCTATCATCTCCATTTGTTTGATCCATGTTTCCTCCTGCAGGGTGCGTGTTTCCTGTCTAAAACAGGGAAAGAGGGAGAGGTAGTTCCGACTCCAATAAACGTTACCCTTCTCCCAACACCCGTCTCACGAAGTGCATACGAACACGTAAAAGCAGTTCAGGTAAATGAATTCAGAGTTTGTATATCAAGTTAAGGATAAACAACAGCAGAAGACTTGAATGAACAATTATATTCCCCAATTATATAGTTGTCATCAGATCTACTAACTACTTCCCAACTCTGTTAACACAATCCCCCCTATTTCAGGATCCCCTAAACCGGCTGATAGACAGTGTCAGTAGGGATGTAGATTATGTGACAGAATGTGTCCTACCGACCACTTCCGTGGATTATCTTGCCAAGCGACTCCTTGATATATACCATCAGTGCAAGGTAAGGGGTGTGGAGTGTGTACTGAGTACTCGGTCCATATCCGTTTTCACATTTGGTCCTTCTATAGATCCGTCTCCAGAGTCCTGCCTGACCCGCCAATACCCCCCCCCCCTTGTCGAATTACTCAACAACCCTCCCCCTTCTTGTCGAATTACCCTCCATCCACCCCCTCTTGTTGAATTACTCAACCCCCCCCCCCCCCCCCCCAGGATGATGAGGGCAAGATCACGCTGGGTATGTATCGCCACGATTACATGTTCCACACCCAAGATCCCCGTGCTCCGGAGGCCATTACCAAGGGTCAGTTCAAAATGGTTGAAGTGAATCTGATGAGTGCAGCACTTCTAGGAACTGGAAATCTTGCCATGCAGCTCCATAGCAACGTGTTAGGTGAGTCCCTTGCAACACGTGTAAGGAACAACTGAGTCCATAGCAACGCGTGTTAGGAGCAACTGAGTCCATAGCAACGCGATATATAGGCTGTAAGGACAACTTAATACTTATAGCATAATTCCTGATCTCCATTGCCCTAACAACTCTAATCTCCATCCTAATTCTCCTCAGGACACAAGATGCCAGACAGGGTCCAGCCATTCGAACGGACCCTACCTCCCATGGTAAAGGGAGCGTACGAAGCACACAAACTGTACAATCGACCTGACAGTGTCTTCCTTTTCTTGGGTAATATTTGTACAGGGAATTGCCATCATGTGAACATGTGTTCTTGTTCAAATAAATTGAAATCAGTCATCTTTTGTCTAAAACAACCACTCCCCAATTTCAGTTGCGCCTGACGATTTCAACTGGTTCGACCAACAAAAGATAATCGATGAACTATGGGAGGTATATGGGATACGAAGTCTCAAAATGACGTATGAAGAATTCATGAGAGAGGGCAAAGTGGACGAAGATCGGAGGTGAGCGTCACAGATATTAAAACAGAGGTGGTAGATAGACAAAACAATTAAAACTTGCTGAGGGGTGGACAACAAATGAAAAGTTTAGCTGTAGTACAACAGGTCCTATACAATTACAACACGCTACATAGTTCTACATTGTACACTATTCAGTGTGATGTGTAAGAGAGGGGCGGTTGTAACTCAGCTCAAGTAACCCTCAGTTAACACCACATATTAATAAAATCAAAATTTCTCTCATAAAACTGAAATACAGTTGCTAGAATAATCACTTGAAAACATGGCCAACAAGATATATTTTAGGTACTGGGTGAGAGGGAGCGAGGTTGCAATTATCTACTTCCGAACGCACTGGAACGAGTCACATTACACTACAGAGGAGCATTGGGAGGCACGTCTGAAGATGGAGAAAAGTAGGGCCATTGTCGTGCCCAATATTCGTCACCAAGTTCTCAACCTCAAGCTGTTCCAACAAGCGTTCCTAAAACCCGGCATAGTTGAAAGGTAAAGTGAAAAAGAGCACATGTTTCTCTCTCCCGCCCGCGTAATTCTACATTCTATCGGGCCCAGGTTCATGGGGTCTGGGGAATGGAGCTAATTAGCCAGAAACATTTGGCTTTGTAAGTGTTGAGGTTTTGCAGCAGTACAAATGAGTGTTTACACTTTTTATCGCCGTAAAATCCATGCTATTTTAGGTATCTGAATGCAGAGGATTCCTCCAAGGTCCGGACTGTATTTGCCCAACTCCACCAACTGTCCCTCGGACCGGAAGGAGATCGTGCTGCTCAACTTGCCTTTGATTCTCCGCAGGGATGGGTATTGAAACCATCACGTGAGGGAGGCGGCAACAACTTCTGGGATGACGAGATGTTGGAAAAACTTCGCGAACTGAAAGGATCTGAGAAACGTGAAGCATACGTGTTGATGGAAAAATTGAGACCCCCTCACATACCCAATAGGTAAGGTTACGACGTGATCTTTAGCTTTAGTTTAATTGGTCGCACTAAAAAAATCCTTCTCAGGTAGCCTCGACCTCAATAGCTTTCCATGATTTAACCTATGATTTTCTTTGCAGGGTAGTCCGTAATCGGCCAAATTCATCACCAGAACTTACAGAAATTTTCGACACAACCGGGGAGCTCGGACTTCACTGTGTTTTCGTAGCAGATTCCCAAGGAAAGGTAAGTTGGCTTTCGAACAATTGTGTTTTCAATTCATTTTTGTTTTGCGTCTACGGAAAACAGACAGAAAGGACGGAAAGAAGGTTTATACATCGCGTCGATCTGCTATCGGTTATTTCTATGTGGTTAGTGTAAGCTGGTTTGGTTACCGTTTCGAAGTTGTCCATCTAATATTTTGGTCAGGGTGATGCTTACTTACTAGATGGGATCCTTTTTAACTCAAATAATTCTTTCAGGTCGTTATGAATGAAGTTGCTGGACCACTAATGAGAACAAAACCAGCTTCATGTAACGAAGGAGGTGTAGCAATTGGTATTGGCGTTATGGACTCGGTTGTTTTTGATAAAGAGAAGTGAAGGGTGAAGAGAAGTGATGCGAAGAGAAGTCTTTGACAAGAAATATTGATAGGAGACTTGATTGAGGAAGGGGCTGGAAATTTAGGACAATAGTGAATGTTTTTGATTATAATATTAATACACACCGTAGTGAAGTTTGCATTTTATTTTCCCGATTTTATTTTCTGATTTTTATGTTTCAATTGCTTTCTAGACAGCAAATCAAACGTGTTTTCTATTTGAAGTTATTCCTGCTAATTGCAATGAACAAAATACAAATGAACATCAAACGTAAAGTTTCATCAAGTGAGTCAATATCTGACAATGACAGGTTCTACAATTGTCTCGATTTTATTTGATCTGCATGAGCAGTTGGTATTCACAGGCTCCGTATACCGAGATTGTGCCTGGCATTGTGGCGTAACAAGACTGAAGAGGCAAGACTGAAATGGTAGTGGCAACCCTGTCGGACACCCTGTCAAAAGTGTGTCAATGAAAATGAAATGGAGCAGCCGCTTCCGTCGCGCGCGCGACTGCTGGTGAAAGAACGTCATTTCAGCAGTGAAATAACTTTGCGGTCAAGAGATTTCCATATTCAAGTTGCCTGCCTTCGTTACGCTTGACGCCGTGGGGTATTTTACTACGTACTTTTGACATCGTATAGTCTTGAAATCTTTACCAATCATGGGTGCCGTTGACTTGACAATAACTGGTTCTAACTACAAAAAGATAGTCACTGACAGAACGTTGGATCGAGAGGGATTCTTTATTCCAAACCCTCCGCACAAACTTGACATGAGGAGGGTTAAATCTGCTGCCATTTCGCGTAGCCAGGAGCCTAATCACGGTCGTAAATCTATACTAACAAACAATAGTCCGATGATTCGGCCCAAATCTGCCGCAGTTAGTCTCTCCCGACGACCAGAAATTGTGGAGAAAGAGAATGAAAATCAAAACGAACATCCCGTTCGCTGGACAACACAGCAAGTTCATCAAAATGATATGTCGAAAGCCAAGCATAAACTGAATGTGTGTGAGGTGATGGAGAGAATGAGGGCCAAATCATCAGATTGTGCTGGAGCAACCGCACCACCTTGCTCCCCCAAAGGTGGCAGTGCGATTGTGGGGAAACGATTCGTTCCTGAACAGCCGGTGGAGCCACCATGTAATACTGCCGGTACCGGGGGAGCTATACCTAACGGTTACCTAAATTACCGGCGACGAAAGCAGCTGAGCTACCTGCAGAAGGACATGACAGTCACGGGGGAACCTTCAGATAACAGAGTGATAGAGATTCCTTGTCCTGGTTCGGATGAGCCTGATGAGGAGAGTGTAGAGGTGGTTGGACCTGGACACCACCCTCTCGATCAACCACCCCACCGCCACATAGACAATACTAGTCTTAACCACCGCCCCTCGGCACCAACTCCACCTCACCACAAGAAATCGACTGGTGGATCAAAATCGGACATTTACCGGAGCGTCTACCTCAAGGACTACCGGGATTATTCGTCGCCCAAATTTAACGAGTACCGGGAAGCCCAATGTCGGATACCGTGTGGAGTGGACCGGCCCAAACCAGATACAAGCTATGTCAGGTATACGCCCAACACATACCGGTTCAAAGAGTCCAGAGGTGCGTGGGGAACGAACGGGTGGGACCGCAAACAGCCTCGTGCCCCCTTTAACCACACCAAAACGGTGACCACCAGACGACCAACTCAGTCAATATATGTGGGAAGCCGGTGACGAAGTAGATACGAGGGAGAGAGATTTTAGAATTGATTGATAAACAAGTTTTTCGTGTTTTCTTAACAAATTAAAAGTTTCTACATTGTACACAATTTACATAACTTGGGCCGGCCATGGATCTGTAGAAAAATAAAACGGGCTATTCAAATATCACCCCGTAATAAGCTGAATCTGAATTCAGATTGTCAATATTGAAATTTTTGTTCGTCCTTGCTCATCACACCCCGGTTTTGGCGGTTTGAACGGTCACGCGCACAGTGGTGCGGGATTGAGTACTGGCGCGTTACAGCTCATAACAAGAAACCAGCGAGGAAAGGGCAGCAGCGAACAATTTGGGGTTGTTGTAGAAGGCACAATTGTTTGCACACATCTCCGGGCCTGTTCGTAGGAGTTCATCCTCACAGGAACACAGTGGATCAGGTGGGGGATTCATTGTGGCTATCTTGTGTCGTAATCTGGGGGATAGTTGGGATTAATGGTTGGTGGTCCTAGATGGCCGAGAACTTAGACAGTTCAACTGAGAGCTGTCATACCAATACAACCAATAGATTTAAGGTAACTATAATTATATTCCGGTCGTGATTCGTCCCGGTTGTCCGGCAAGGGGCAGCCCCGGCGATAGGGGGCAGTGCCCCCGCAAGTTGGGCCCAGGGGCTGCGGTGGGTGTCAAGAGGGCCATTAATTCCTTACCGTTTTATCATTCTGTCAGATTGTGTTAGGATCTTCTTGTTTCTCTGAACAGTTTCGTGGACCCGAATATCAGTCTTCTTTTCTGGGGATTCCAGCTTCATCTTTCGAATTGCCTGGTTGAGGGGGAGGGGGTTAGAATGTTGAAATCTCATTCGCCATGATCTAGACTATTGGAATGGGAATCTCTAATAATAATAATAATAAAGATTTTGGCCACACGGCCAACTCGAAATTCACTCTACGCAAAGTACGTCTAAACTATAAATGCATTTCCGCTGGATCTCTACCTTTCTCAGATAACCACTAAGGAGTCACAGACCGCTTAAATCCCACATCTCTCCTTCTCTTTGTTTTTATTTCCTTGACATCCATGTCTGACCACGTCATGGCGATTGCCAATACTTCGCTGTCCTTGTTTTATTTTAAACAGTTCAACTTCCTTTATGACATAAATTCTGAAACCTGATTTGTATGTCATTACATATTATGATACACCATGTTTTAGATGGCAATATTCAGCGAAGGAGGATTCTCTACCCCTGATTTTTACCTTTTTGTCATCTTTCTTATAATCCCATGTTTATCAGTCCCTCTAAACTATTTGGTGATGAGACACAACTATCAGAAAAGACCATCTATCGCTCGGAGCTTGTACCTCATTTTGAGTGGGGTCGATTTAGTGGTATGTCCGTATACCTTACTACCCGTTGCTGTCGGTCTGTGGGTGCCCAAAGAATGTCCTATCGCAGATAACCAGACATGTGCGGAACCTTACTACAATACTACGAGAAAAACAGAAAGCATCGCGTGGACAACATTATCATGTGGAAACTACATCTGCTTATTCTGGCCAATGGTAATCACATCGTTTCTTACGACAGTTCGGTACTTTCAAATTAAGTACCCGTTCCGTTATATCTCACAAAGGGTAGTGTTGACAGCATTGTCACTTGTCCTTATGATCCATGTTATTACCGTTCTTGTAGCATTTCATCTATTGAGAGAGGATAATCTTGTTTTCTACGTTTTGTTGCAGAGATGCGCACAAGTGGGCAGAACGGTTGGTGTGTTGATTTTGCAACAAGTCGCAAGTCTTATAATTTTAACATTGCAAGCAACTGGTATTGTATTCACAACTTTAACTTTGGTCGAGTTATACCAGCTATACAAACATCCAATACAGGGCAATGGGGAAGGAAGGGCCCGATCTAAGATAGGAGGAACAGTAAAAGTCCTGATACTGAATTTAGGGAGCATTATACATTTCCTTTGCTTGGTCATAATAACAACCATTAATGACAACTGGAAACAGCCAGATATCGTGACATCCAAATACCCCATCGCTAACTTCATAATCTTCATTGTACTTCCAGCAATATCGTCGATGACCAACCCCTTGGTATATCTGTCTTTCGGTTTAGGGCAGACAAGAGCGGGTTGAGTTGTTCTAGCTACCACCCCTAATAACTAACAGGTGCACTAATAGTGTGTATTACGTGGTATACGGTGTTACAAAGAACCTTGTTACGAGAAACGAACTAGAAACGAACGTGATACATTAGTATTAGTATTATACATTAGTAGTAAAGTAGTAAGTAAAGTAGTAAATAAACGTGATAGATTAATATGAAGTAGTTGAACAAATCTGTGTTGCTGATTATTTGTTACATGTGTAATATGAGCTTTCGCTGCTAATGATGTATCTAGTTGTTAATAAAATTACTTGATCTGTTTATGTGACTCTAACTGTTCTAATTGGGTATAGGATATCACTTGTCGGAACAAGATTTTCAATATCTTCTCTGGCTGCTAATCTCACTTTCTCTCTCTCTCTCACACACGCCCTACTGATCAACATTTGAAGGGGAAACACACCGACGGGCAGATCACAGTTGTAGAAGAATGGTTTGGTTAAAACTTAAAAATCATGAATGAGATCTGCTCAGGATTAAACAGGGAGGAAAATTAATCCTGAGCAGATCTCATTCATTATATCACTCGTTGGATGATAAATGACAATGTTTCCACTCTGCCAGTTCCAGACCTATACTCTAACTTTTCTCACCTCGTTAACCAATGTTTCCGCAATGTGTCGATCACTTTCAGCCTGCCACTTCAGTGCCTGGGATGTTTTCTTCTCCTCCTTTTCTCGCTTCTTCTCCCGAGTCTGCTCTCGCTCCAGAATACTGTACGCTTTTCTACTCTCCTTCACTCGATGTACCCTAGTTAGACAGTCAAGGTATTCAGAACATCCAGTAGGGTTAAATCAAAATTCAAAAGTAATGAGTTGAAAATGCACTTTCTGGCAAATGGTGCTTACCTTAGGGTGGGGCTATCTGATACGTTCTCCTTGTTAGTTTCATCGCGAGTCTGAATGATAGTTATTATTATAATGGGTACAAGTAAGTAAGAGGAATTGAGAAAGAGTATGAAATGAAGGAGTTGAATCGAAGGGGGTCTGTATGATCACGGAAAATAAGTTTCAAACCTGTGATTTAGAGCAGACAACAACAGGCAACTTCTTCATGGCATCCACACTTCTCATGAGGATATCATCTGCCTTCTGCAGCTGTAATGTCTCGTTCTGCTTTACCTCCTGATCCCTTTCTCTTTCACCTTGTAATCTCTTCTTTAATCGAGCCCTAAAATTAGCAACTCGGCGCTCCTTGGCATCTTGAATTTGTCGAAATGCCGCATCGGCTGCGGCTGCATTTGCAACTGCGTCATCCGAGTCGAAATGTGGCTTAGCAAGGTGTAATGGCTCTGCAAAACCAGTCCTGTAAAATGAGAACATGCTTTCAATTTTCAAACAGGGGCAGGGCGCAGGCATGATCAATGGTTTGATACAAATTGAAGATTTTATCCTAAGAGGCCACACCTAAATTTGAGTCGTCCTGACACTGTGTCCTGTGCTCTGTGAATAAATCAAAAGAAAGTATGAACAACTTCAAGCATAAATACGAACCTGACAGGAAGGTTACAGTTTGAAAGGTGTCTCTGTCCCCAGAGGTAGCTCTATTTTACTAGTAACGCCCTTCAGGTCGCACATAAGACGAGGTGTAGAGACATTCTCCAGGGCCATATCCTGCGCTAGACAGAGTTTCAGAGTTAAAATTTAAAACAGTCACGCTAGAGTCTACAGTCTTGAGCCTAGAAATTGGCATACGCTGCAGGCCCCTCGTTGCGTGCATGAGGGGGATGCAGTGCATTCCAAGCCTAGAAAGCAGTTAACCGTGGAGCGGAGACACGTCCGTTGGGGGTTTTTTGAGGCGCTTTCCAGCGCAGCTCAGGTCAACCCGAAGTAAGAAATACACGCGTCGCGCCGCGCATATGTCAGCAAATATAAAATCTACAAATTCAGCGCGTTACATTTATCGCTGTCACGCCGCCGCCGTTCTTTTGGACCAAAACTGAAATTTTGAAATCACATCTTTTTTTTGAAAGTTTCGAATTTCTTTTTCAGATTTTCCGTCTACCGACTTGTTTTCTTTCACTCCCAGGGTACGGTCTCCACGCTTCATAATTTATTAAAGATGTCCAAGGGTCGCCATCTTCTCAAATTGATAAGAAAAACAACCGACTGTTGCCCAATGCACAGTCAGTCCTACAATCGGCTTTCCAATGCCCCTCTGAGGAAAGAGTACGCCATTGAGATGGCCTGCAGGTGAGAATTCAAAGCCATTTTTATTAAATTCAAAGCCCGTATCTGTTTCCTTGATTTATTTGTGTCCATGATTTGTCCAGTGCCATCCGATACGGTCCCGGTGTAACGGAGGAGGTAGGGATGGATTTGCAGAATATCGGGGCTGAACGGGTTGCTGTGATAACCGATGGTAACCTGGTAATTTACATGTCGCATGTCGTTTGCAAGATACCTTCTAGATAGGCAGTACTGGCATGAGCTCTTGTACGTTGGGTGCCACTTGCCAGTGTTTTGACTTTTGCAGCGGGATATTTGTAACTTATTAATTGTTGAAAATTGAACTAGGCTGAACCTTACCTAGCCCTCATTGTATATACCTCTTCTGAACAACACGACCTCCCAGGTGAATCTCCCACCAGTACAAAAGGCATTACACGCCCTGGAGAAGGCTGGTGTGCCCTTCGAGGTGTATGACAGAGTCAGAATTGAGCCCACTGATACGAGTTTTAAGGAATGTATTGACTTTGTCAGGAAGATCCAGCCTGATGCCATACTAGGTTTGTTATGAGAGACGGTCGAGAAAGGCAGATACTTGGTAGAGTTATTGGTTGCTCTTCAGTCTTCAGAGTCAACTTCATGCTTATTGTTTACCCTTCTTTCCCCACCAGCTGTTGGAGGTGGGAGTGTGATTGACACGGCGAAGGCAGCCAACCTTTACACAACCTACCCAGAGGCAGACTTCCTTGATTTTGTTAACCCTCCCATTGGAAAGGGTCTCCCGGTCACTAAACACCTCCTTCCTTTATTGGCAGTTCCCACAACGGCCGGGACAGGAAGTGAAACTACCGGGGTGGCTGTGTTCGATTATGAACCCCTCAAAGCTAAGACAGGTGAGACGAAATGTAGGATTTGTTGTTAGGCAGACCTCGTATATAATGAGGGTGTGTGCGTTTGTGTTTGGGAGTGATTGTAATTTGAGCTTTGTTTTCATATCACAGCACAATATACACATACCAGGCATACTACTACCCCTCGTGATACTACAATATAATACTACTCACTAATTACCTGCAGGAATATCTCCTGACTCCCCGTGATATAACTAACAACTAATTATCTGCAGGTATTGCTAATCGTGCTATCAGGCCCACGCTAGGGTTGGTTGACCCAGACAACATTATCACAATGCCAGCACGGGTAACTGCATACAGTGGGTTTGATGTGCTGTGCCATGCCATTGAGAGTTACACTGCCCTCTCCTACACTGAGAGGGGCCCTGCTCCAGAGAATCCAAAATTCAGGCCTGCCTATCAGGTTAATATATTCTTCTTTTGACTTTGTTTCTTGAGCTCTCTCTCTCTCTCTCCCTCTTCCCTCCCTCTCTCTCTTTCCCTCCCTCTTCCCTCCCTCTCTCCCTATCTCTGTCCCACTGCATGCCCCTATAATGCCACCTGTACCAAGAGTGTGTTTGTGTATTGCAGGGAAGTAATCCGCTGAGTGATGTTTGGTCGAAGCACGCCTGCCATATCGTCAGCAAGTACTTCAAAAGGGCCGTACAAGATCCAGAGGACTATGAGGCGAGGTAATGTTATATTACTAATATACTTACTAATATGTATATATAACATTGTATTTATATTCTAATCACCCGATGTATGTTGGGACGGGTAAGAATATTTTTTATTATGTTTTTAGATTTCTAATTTCTATACATACTAGGTAATAGCTGTCATCAACATGTTCACATAATTACATCAATATTTTAACAAGCTTGTTTCATTATACCGTTATGTTTCCTGTTTCTGTGTAGTGTAGACTAAACCAATTTATAACTCGCTACAAACTTGGCAACCACTGCCATATGAAATAATATCAGGCGGCTAATAAATCGCGTCATAACAACCCACGCCCTGTTTCTCTCTTTGTGTGCTATACACAATCAGAATATTTTTTCAATCAGCCACAAATACATTATAATTGATTTGGTCGGGTTGTTATAATTAAGTGATTTAACACACTACCCCTCCTAACTGACGCCCCTCCCCCAACCCAGGTGGTTTAACTAATTACTCCCCCAACCCAGGTGGTTTAACTGACACCCCTCCCCAAACCCAGGTGGTTTAACTAATTACTCCCCCAACCCAGGTGGTTTAACTAATTACCCCTCCCAACCCAGGTGGTATAACTGACACCCCTCCCCCCACCCAGGTGGTTTAACTAATTACTCCCCCCACCAGGTGTCAGATGCATTTGGCCAGCTCTATGGCCGGGGTTGGGTTTGGTAATGCTGGTGTCCATTTGTGTCACGGTCTATCTTACTCCATTAGCGGTCTCAATAGGAACTACCGATCCCCTGATTATCCTGATGAGGTTTGTACTGTCTGTATGCAGGAACCGACCGAAGCAAGTAAACAACCAATCAGAACTCGTTATTTAGGTCACGTGACTGGTTATCAGCCAATCAGGGACCAGTATTTCCTGAATCGGTCGGTTCCTATCTGTATGTATATTTGTAACTGGTTATCTTACTTTCTACTACTTTCTGTGTTGTATGTATGATGTGTATGTCTGGTGTGTACTGTTTGTAGCTGTCTGTCTGTCTGTCTGTCTGTCTGTCTGTCTGTCTGTCTGTCTGTCTGTCTGTCTGCCTTTTAGTACTGTCTGTACGTATGTATGTACTCTCTATTGGTATTCTCTGTCTTTTTAGCGGAGGATAGAGAGAGTATTAGTCAAGATAGGGTTCATTCACAATTATTCTTCTAATGGGCTACATTTTATCAGTGACAGCTCTTTTATATGGTAGCATTATCTCCCATGACATTTGACAACTTCAGATCAAGTTGATTCCCCACGGATTGTCTGTGTGTATCACAGCCCCCGCTGTATTCTCTGCTACAGCGGATAGTAGCCCTGAGCGTCACGCCGAAATTGCTGAGATCTTGGGAGGAAAACCTGTCCGGAAAGAAGACGCAGGTCAGTGTTAACAATCTGGTTTTCATTTAGTTTCACACAATCATAGACCGTTCAAAAGAGTATAATTATAATAATTGAATCTTCATTAGTTTCGCATTCAATTTGAATTTTAGACGGTGTTAGACTGTATTTGTTGCTGCCACTGTAACACAAAACACGGGGAGCCAACTGTGTATTATTAAATGGAGCTGCACGTGTGACGTAGTAGTAAAAGCTGCCTTGTGTGTGTAATATGATCCCCAGTGTGGTGAGATAGAGGGAGGACATTCGTCCCATCCATATCATACACCCCCCCCTTTTAATTAGACAAACACTATTACATGTGGTCCTGATTTAGACAGACTGAGAAAGGTGAGATATAAGCCGAATGTAAAATGCAGCCTGTAGAAGTGAGCAATAACATCAGCTTCACTTCCGTTTGCAATGACGAACACGATCTTAGAAAAGCAAAAGAACTTTAGTTTTGGGAGATTAGGTAATCACAAGGAACCACTTTGTTTATACACACGACACTTGTTCCTGCCCACCCCTCTCCCTAGATACACACATGCTCACCCCCTCCCTCTCCCTAGGTACGGCACTATCTGACGTTCTCCGTGAGTACCTGGACACCCTGGGAGTACCTGATGGTCTGAATGCCCTGGGATACACCGATGATGATGTCCCGGCCCTGGTGTCTGGTGCTCTCCCCCAGAAACGTGTCCTCTGTATCTCACCCATTGACACCTCTGCTGAGCCCCTCGCAGAGATCTACTCCAATTCCATGAAGAACTACTAATTGGCAATTAGTTGCGAGTGATCATTGTTATGGCAATTTTAATTAGTTGCTAATTAATGACAGTTTACAAGCATTTTTTTGTGGGATTTTTGTGGTTTTTTAATCCATTTTCATCAGGTTTTGTAGCAGTTTTTAAAATATCAGCAGTTTTTATATATTTCTAGTAACCGTGTTATAGTTTTTGTGTGTATATTTTATTGGCAAAAATTTCATAAAAAATGAGTGCATTCCATTCTCTGCATTGCATCTAAATTACCTCTTCTCCGATTTCTCTGTTATTTCCCCCAATCCCTCCAAGATTCGTCTAATTCCCTTTCTATTCTACAAACACATAATATATAATCCCTTTTTATTTCCTTTCGTCAAGTCAATATATATTTATTTGTCCTCGTTTAAAGTAAGTAGGTACCGAAAGATAACTGAATTAGATCTATATGACAGTTAGATACCACTGCACCGTCTCAGAACAATCAGTGGGATAGGTTCTAGCAGGTTGTAATGGCATACAACTATTTGTGCCAGGATCGCTGTCTCTTTCTTCATCGAAACTATTGGCTTCTCTTCACTATCTCTCTCTCTCTCTCTCTCTCTCTCTCTCTCTCTCTCTCTATCTCTCTCTCTCTCTCCCTCTCTCTCTCTCTCTCTCTCTCTCTCTCTCTCTCTCTCTCTCCCTCTCTCTCTCTCACTCTCTCTCTCTCTCCCTCTTTGTGTTTTCTTTACCTCGTCCTTTGGTCTCTTGATACAGTGAGACCCGACCAGTTGCAGCAGTAGGCAGCGGCTACTCACAAAGTCTAATTCTCTTCCTCACACCCCCTGGCCGGCTATATCCTTCCATCTTTTTCACTACCTTTCTATTTCTCTATCTTCTTTTTCATGGCCGTTAATTCTCTTGGCCTCTATTTGACATTTGTTGCGGTTCTGTAGTTTTCCCCTTGATATCTTCTTCTTCTCCTCGATATCTTGAGAGAACTAAATAGTTCATAATCCTATCCCCCTGGATTGTCCCCCCCCCCCATCTCTCACACAACTCCTGGTTTATAGCAAGGTATTGCAGGGTAGCTGTGTGTTTATGGCAAATGGAAATAATATAGGATATCATGAGTAAAAAACCGCCCATTTCAACGCGGTGTCTCCAACTTCAGCAGTTTCTATCTGGTCAACCAGTTTTTGAAAATGTGAGTTTTTATCAACAAATTTCACAAATCCAATGTCTTTTTTTTCACAAATTAAAACAAGCCGGTTCCAAACAAATGTTTCGGTCCTACGGAGATTCCACTGACGAGATCCGTAGGATCGAAATATTTGTTTGGAACCGGCTTGTTTTAATGTGTTTGCTGCTCTCGGTTCTTAATTGGATCGATTGAGCTCTCTCGTGCTGAATCGACAATCAACATTGTCTTTATTTTTCCAAGGAGAGGCTAATGGAGAGGACTTCAGGTGTGAGCAAAGAGGAAAAAAACATGTACTGGACGAGGACCAAAGAGGAACTACTCAGGAAAAGACTTGGAAGATTGGGACACTAAATGTTCGCTCTCTTGTTAATAAAACTGGAGGTGTTATTTCTCATCTGGAAGAAGAGGATTGTGATATCTGTCTCGTACAGGAAACCTTTTTGAAGTCTACGGATACTGGGAAACTCCAGGAGATTAGGGATAATGGATGGATATTTTATCATGTCCACGAGGAGACAGAGGAGGTGGAGGAATAGGAATTCTTTTTCGGGACGGTATAGTCCTTCGACAGTGCCCAGTGAAGACAAAGTTTAAGTCTTTTCAAGTGCAGGAGGTTCTCATCAGTGACAGAGATCAACCAAAGAGACTCTGTAATGTTTATCGTCCACCATACACAACTAAGTCAAGACTCACAGAGGCTACATTCCTATCTGAGTTCGGAGACTATCTTTCAGAACTTGTTATGAAGCAAGGTACTCCAATTATAGCAGGGGATCTGAACTTTCAGGTGCAGGACAAGAACAACTTCTACTCGAGGAAACTATTGGAGCTTCTAGATTCATTTGACCTTCAGCAAAGAGTACCACTATTGCCTACTCACCAACTTGGTGGAACCTTAGACCTGGTGATAACTACAAGGGAAACCAATCTAGGAGATTTAACAATTTGTCCTAATGGTACTACTTCGGACCACTTCCTGGTACAGTTTGGGCTTGAAGTGAGACAGGACCTGTCAAACTCTTGTATGCGGAAATCAATGTTTCGAGAATACATGGACTACAAGTCAATGGACAAGGAAGGATTCAGAGAGGACCTCCAGAAAGCGGAATTTGAACCAGGCCGGGATCCAGAGGAGAGTATTGTAAACTTCTATCGTTGGTTGGAAAGTGTAGTGGAAAGGCGAGTTCCGAGGAAACGGGTGAGGACAGGGAAAAAGTTTAAACCGTGGAGAGATGAGGAACTAAGAGGAATACTACGTAAGAGGAGGAGTGCGGAACGATACTGGAGGAAGCATGGAACTGAGGAAGCGAAACGGAGATTCAATGATTTGAAGAAGCTCTATGGAAACATGGACAAGGAAAAGAGAGCAGCTTTTGTTAAAGAGGACTTGGATGCGGCAAAAGGGGACCCGAAGAAGCTACAAAGAAAGTTACAGAAACTCCTGGGAAAAGCGGAAACTATTCTTCCTGAGACTACCAACAACAAGAACCTGGCTGATGATTTTTCAAAGTTCTTTAGTTCAAAGGTGACCAAAATTCGGACCCAAGTCAATGAGGAGCAGCAGCAGGCTGGCGATTTTGTGGAATCTGGAAAATCCTGTCATACAACATGGAATGAATTCAAAGAGATATCTGAGGAGGAACTTGTTTCATTAGTGAAATCGATGTCCAGCAAGCACTGTGACCTGGACCCGTTGCCCACTTGGGTGGTAAAGGAGTGTATAAGTGATCTGGCTCCTGCATTAACATCAATAGTCAATCAGTCTCTACATCAGTCTTCGGTCGCAGAATCTCTCCAGGAGGCACTTGTCTTTCCTACCATCAAGAATATGTATGGAGATCGTGAAGCTCTCAGCAACTATCGTCCTGTTTCGAACATCCCATTTCTGTCTAAGCTTCTTGAGAAGGTAGTTCTCACGCAACTCAATGACTACCTGGATCGCAACTCTCTTTTGGGCAAACATCAGTCTGGCTATCGTGTTGGTCACAGTTGTGAAACGCTATTGGCAAGCATGTTCGATGACATTCTAGGGGAAATGGATAAAGGAAACGTAGTAGCTCTTATCTGTCTAGATATGAGTGCTGCTTTTGATACGGTTGACCATGGAAAGTTGTTGGAGGTGTTGCAGAAACGGTTTGGAGTGGATGGTGAACCTCTCCGATGGTTTAAAAGCTATTTGAGTTCCAGATCTTTTAGAGTTTCGGTCGGTGATTGCCTTTCGGAAACCCTTGCTTTACTTTGTGGAGTCCCTCAAGGGTCCCTCCTTGGTCCTATTTTGTTCCTACTCTACATCGAGGCTGTACAAGATATTGTGGAGCCATATGGACTCCGGATAAAGTTATATGCAGATGATTCCCAGCTCTACGTGAGTCTGGTTCCTACGGATGCTGCTGGCTGGGTTGAGGCAAAGGTGGATATTGAGGAGTGTCTGGCGAAGGTGAAGAGGTGGATGGTAGGGCAGTGGTTGAAGTGTAATGAGGCCAAAACGGAATTCATCCTGCTTGGAAAGCGCAGTTCTCTAAGCAAAGTCTCTTTTGATCCAGTTATTAACTTTGGAGGAACGGAAATCTCCCCCAGTGAATGTAGTGGAACAGATGGTAAAACCCTGGGAATTCTCTTGGATCATAACCTTGGCCTTGAACGACAGGTTAACAATGTGAGGAAACAGTGTGGACTGATGTTACGAAACCTTTGGCAACTGCACAGGTGTTTTGATATCCCAACAAAGATAATGTTGGTCAAACAGTTGATTTTATCGAGGATAGACTACAGTAACATTCTGTATTGTGGACTTCCTGGTCGAGTTCTCAGTGGGCTCCAGAAGCTTCTCAATGCCTGTGTTCGTTTTGTATTTAACCTCCACGGACACCAGGACAACTACATGGAGTATTTCAGGCAATGTCATATTTTACCGATCTCCTACAGGTTGGACTTCAAAGCATGTTTGATTGCCTACAAAATAGTCAATGGAACAGCCCCGTGTTATCTCCAGGATTTGGTGCCACGTGATGAGACTTGGGGAACCTCTAGGACAACGAGGATGACTAATGTTCCGGATCCCTATAGGTTAAAACATCCAAAGATGACCAGTATCAATGCCAACTCTAAGTTGAGACGTAGGAGGTTATCAGTATTCCTGCCCTCTGTCTGGAATGAGCTTCCTCTTGAGCTCAGGTCAATCCCCAATGTGGATACTTTCAAAACCCGGCTGAAAACACATCTCTTCGTTGGTGCATTTGGAGTGGGTGATGGGGAACCCATGGCTGAGTTGTAATGTTTGTTGTAGTTGTGGGGCCTGCGGGCAATCAGTGTCATCCTCTCTCTAGCCATGTTATTAATTCATTACCTAGTATCCTTTTTTCGAGCAGGTGTGAGTATAGTGTGTTTTAATTTATATCTACAGGATTATGGGACCAGTTATTCCCTCAGTTTTATAAGTCAAGTTTATTTAGTCGTCTATATATTGTTTTTCAACCAGAGCTGTTCGAGTGTGTCATATAAGTAGTCGAGGATATACCGCTCTGATGATTCGGCGGAACATCGTCAATATTTTGACATGTCTCTGTCGGGTATGGGCGGTATATAAGCGCGGAATATTATTATTATTATTATTAAGGTCACTCAATTTGATATTTATGTTAAGTTGTTGGTTCTATACATTCGATCAGTAATAACCTCATTATACCTCCAGTAATAACCTCAAATTTTATCTCCAGGGGTTCCTATCACCTCGTGAGGCCATCCTGGATGTTCTTACTGCTGTGCACACGGAGTGTAAGGGATCTGACAAACTAAAAAGGGACAAATTCTTCGCCTCCTTCATTACTAAATACGATGCCCTTGTTGAAGAGCTGAAGAAGTTGAGGCTCACTAAGGATGATTTTGAGCCTCGGAATGTAATCGGACGGGGTCACTTTGGAGAGGTAAGTAAAGAGGAAAATGTTAGTTTGTTACTGGAATAGTACAGACATAAACTGATGAATCTCACGGTCCTACGCTCTTACACCATTCTCATCTCGATGAATCTGTGTCTTACTTTTACAGCACATATCAGCTCTATACTATATCCCCTGTAAGCTGTATGATACAGTCTGTATCCCTTTGCTGCCCTCTGATGCTGAGCCAGCTGACCGCAAATAATTTGGGGGCTCTATCTCTGACGTGTGTAGTTAGAAACACACACATAGTTTTCTCTCCCTCTCTTCCTATCTTTCTCTATCTCTTTCTCTATCTCTTTCTATCTTTATATCTCTCATCCTCATTCTATCTATTTTTATTTCTTCTACAAATTTGCCCCGTAAAACATCAGAAACCAGTCTCCAAGAGGCCATCGTGTTGTGACCAAGATACCAAAATAGATTTGAAGAGATCTCTCCAAGATGTATCATAACATAACTAGTTCAGACTGTCTGAACAGTCTGAATCAGACTGTATCACTGAATATACATGTGATTCACTTGAATGATGACATCATCACTGGCTCATACAACTAGTCGTTACTGTATTAGGGCAGAATAAACTGCAGAAATAATCGATACACCACTATATCATACAGCAGCATCTAATAGTGCAATTGATACCATATTGGTGCAGTCGACTATTTACTTTTACTATATAGTAGTGTATTGACCATCCATTAATGCATCAACCTTTCTACAGTATCACACTCCTCCCAAATTGTTTTGTTCAAACCCATTTTATTTTAAAATGGAGTGCGCAAAAGGGTGTCTAGCTAGGCAACTCCCAGCCCCTGATCCCCAGATATAAACTCCCTCCCCAATTCCCAACTCCCGATTCCCTCCCTAATTCCCAACTCCTACAGGTTCGGCTCGTCAGGGAAAAGTACACGGGCTGCGTTTACGCCATGAAGACATTGAACAAACAGGCCACATTAGACCAAGATAGCTCGGCATTCTTTGAAAATGAGCGGAACATTATGGCAAATGGAAGTAGTCCGTGGCTAACGGCACTGGAGTATGCCTTTCAGGACCAGGAGAATCTATACTTGGTGATGGAGTTTCACCCTGGTGGTGATTTACTGACGCTACTTACCCGGCAAGCCAGCCAAACTGTAAGTTATGCTCTGGAGTTAGCCAAAATGCAGTAGGGAACTCTGGGGTAGGGCGGACTAAGATCAAACTGACATTGGACGCCCTCGTTATTACTATCCATTGTGTGTTGTGTTGTTGAAATATTTAAACATCTGTCGGGTGTCTCTCTCTCTGGCGGGTGTGTGTCTGTAATCACTGTCAAATCACACTCTGTGTATTACAGTACATTATATTTTCCAAATGCTGTCTACTTTTCTCGACACCGTTTCCTAATTGTCTTCGCCAAACACGCATCTCGCACCCGAATACTCTTTTCTCTCTCTGTCTTCCTATCATTTTCTCTCTTTTCTTTCTTCCCTCTCTCTCTCCCTATCATTTTCTCTCTCTTGGCATTTTTCTACCCATTTTTACATCTCTCTGAAACCTTGCACGAGTTGCAAAAACTTAAGTACATGGGGGCATTAGTTAGCGAAGATAATAAACTACTAATTAGTACTTAATTAACTATAATTAAAACTCTCTCCAGCTGGACGAAGAGACGCTCAAGTTTTACGGTGCAGAAATGGTGCTGGCAATTAACGCTCTTCACGAACTGGGTTTCTGCCACAGAGATATCAAACCCGATAATATCCTTCTGGACAGGTAATTAGTTTATTAGCTAGTCAATTAGCCGACTCCCAGAAAGTGTCTGGCGGACATGTGATAATGATGTACGTCTAGGTTAGACTGTTTAGCTGCAGCTTCCTCGGAAGGTAGAGAGAAGACAGAAGTGTGTTTCTCGTTTTAGTATTCCATCGGGATTCTATCACTCACATGGAAGGTGCTGTCTGATTTATATAGTACATAACGTTCTGCACGCAGTGCAAGCGCGCCATATACGCTCTGCACTGCAGAGCGTATATGGAGGTGAAATGCACGACAGCGAAGCTGGAGTGCATTTCACACCTATATTGCACGAGTGAAACGAGTGCGATATAGGACCGCTTGCACAAGCCGTGCAGGACGTTATTGAGTATATATTCCGCGAGAAAACACATGACAAGCAAAACAATCATAATTTTGGGTGATTACACACAGAGAGATATGACAAAACAAGGTACAAACTAAGCAAAACTACACAAAAATACACTACTACACCTTTTACACACAAGGGGACCACGTTTTGACAGTTTTAACAGTGAAAAGAAGAGAGGGATAAAGAGAGAGATATGAGAGAGGGAGATTGGAATTCTTGGAAATAGTGAACAACAAAACATGATAAGGGGATAATTAGTGAGAGAAAGAGGGAGAGTGAGTGTAATTTGACAGACTTTGTGTCGCTTGGCACTGTGTCAGTCATATTCTGTGTGTTTGTGTGTGAATAAGGTGTAAAAACACTGAGGGGACACTGTTCTTACTTATATCCCGCTACCCCTATATCTGCACGCTCCCGCGGAAGCAGAGTGCATATTTCACCGTGCAAATGTTCGCGCGGAGCGGGAGTGATATGTGCACTCGCGGTATATATATCTCCTGAAGCACTGTATTGAGGATGAATAATCACTGACGATATATATCACATTTTATTATTGAATATTTCTTGGCACTGTCATCAAACCCCACCCCTAATGTTAAAGAATGAAACGAGAGGAAGAGTGAAGAGTGAGAAATTGGTGGTAGAAAATGAGAGAGAGATAGAGCGACGTCGTCGACATTCCTTGCATACCTTCTTATGCTGCTGGCTGGAGAAAAAGGCTTTCAGCACTTCCATAACACACCTACTGTACAAAATATTTTCCTCTTTAATTCTCTCTCAGCTCTCTTTCATTCTCTCTCTCTCTCTCTCTCTCTCTCTCTCTCTCTCTCTCTCTCTCTCTCTATCTCTCTCTCTCTCTCTCTCTCTCTCTCCCTCTCTCTCTCTCTCTCTCTCTCTCTCTCTCTCTCTCTCTCTCTCTCTCTCTCTCTCTCTTTCTTTCTTTCTCTCTCTTTCTCTCTCTCTCTCTCTCTCTCTCTCTCTCTCTCTCTCTCTCTCTCTCTCTCTCTCTCTCTCTCTTCCCATCACGTGATCTTAGTGAAAGGTTGTCACAAGTCAAACCTACTATTTTGTTTCTAAACCCAAGGCAGGAATAATTATAATAATGAACTCACTCCACAATCCCCCTCTCGCTGCATCCTTCAAGAAACTCAGCTCCTATCCCCCCCCCCCCCCCCCCCCCAGGAAGGGTCATGTAAAGTTGGCAGACTTTGGGAGTGCAGCACGGCTCATAGACGGAGTTGTACAAACGGGCATGCCTGTGGGTACTCCTGATTACATTGCACCCGAAGTCCTTCAGGTATGTGGCTCCTAATTATGGGGTAATTAGGGTTGCCATGAATAATGTAGGTGTCGACAGGACCTAACTTTTAGTACGCACTGTAGCCTGTTGTTGGGGCACATACCAAGGGGTATAATTAATAACACTAAACTTGTCATACTACATAGTTGTAATTTCGCGGTTCGGAGAGGGCAGTCTTTTATGAGACAACACTAATCACACTTCCGGCTTCCCACTAACCCATTTAACCCACTAACCCACTTAACTCACTAAACCCACTTCCCACTAAGCCCACTTCCCACTTAACCCACTAAACCCACTTTCCACTTCCCACTAACCAGGAAGCGACCGAATATTCGGTTCGGTTCGGTTCGGTTCGGAAATTCGGTGTTTTTTGGGCGGTTCGGTTCGGTTCGGTTCGGTAGGAAATTTTGGCCGAACCACCGAATTTTTTGGTCAAAAAATGCCCAGAAATCGGGCTTTTTCATGCAAAATTTTTCAATAATTTCACGAAAATTGTATGGATTTCAATGTCAATTTCGCCGTATTAACCCTATTTCGAATCGGTGGTGCTACGTGGAAATGATTTTGCTAGTTAGCGGGTTCGATATGGATTGATTTGATACCTGACTTCCCGTCGAATCGTGTCCTCATGAGAGGGTCAACAAATTCAGAATTTTTTTTTCGAAAAATTCATGGAGAGCACCGATCAAGGTGTTAAGAATCATTCTCTGAAATTTTGTAAAAAAAGTTTGGAAAATATTTCCAAGTCAATTTTATGGAAAATTTTCTATGTCAATTTTTGTGTACGAATCGTGTTTCGAATCGGTATTGTTAAGCGGGAGTGATGTTGCTAATTAGTGGGTCCGAGATGGATTATGCTGATACGTGATCCCCCATCAAATCTAATTAGGAAGTTTAGGGGAAACGATTCATGTTTCAATAAATCCTGCTAATTAGCGAGAGCACTGCCGCATACTCGCATAGCATCACCGATTCGCAACACGATTCGTACGGCAAAATTGACATAGAATTTTTTTCCGAAATTGACTTTGAAATATTTTACAAAGTTTTTTCACAAAATTAAATGTTTCTCTAAAAATTCATGGAGAGCATCGATCAAGGTATTGAGAATCATTACCTGAAATTTTGTGAATTTTTTTTTGTGAAAAATATTTTAAGTAAATTATGGTATACGAATCGTGTTTCGAATCGGTATTGCTAAACGGGAGTGATGTTGGTAATTAGTGGGTCCGAGATGGATTGTGCTGATACGTGATCCCCCATCAAATCTAATTAGGAAATTTAGAGAGACACGATTCATGGTTCGTTTAATCCTGCTAATTAGCAATACCATTCCCGTATAGCATTGCCGATTCGAAACACGATTCGTACGCAAAAATTGACATAGAAAATTTACGATAAAATTGACTTTGAAAAATTTTTCACAAAATTGACTTTGAAATTTTTTCAAACATTTTTTAACAAAATTTCAGAGAATGATTCTCAATACCTTGATCGGTGCTCTCCATGACTTTTTAGAGAAACATTTATACAGAAAAAGTTTTGTATGGTTCGGTTCGGTTCGGTTCGGTTACCGAAATTGGGTTCGGTTCGGTTCGGTTCGGTTCGGTAAAAAAGTTTTTCAAATTCGGTTCGGTTCGGTTCGGTGGAAAAAAACCCGGTTCGGTCGTTTCCTGCCACTAACCCACTAAACCCACTTCCCACTAAGCCCACTTCCCACTTAACCCACTAAACCCACTTTCCACTTCCCACTAACCCACTAAACCCACTTCCCACTAATCCCACTTCTCACTACAGAGTATGGAGGGTAAGAGAAGCCAGCCGTACGGTACTGAATGTGACTGGTGGTCCTTGGGGGTTGTAATCTATGAACTTCTCTACGGAGAGACACCCTTTACTGACGGTTAGTAGGGAACTCTCTTTCGGTACAGACTTGGTTACGAAGTCACCCCTATAACCTGTTATTATATTGCATATATAATAGTGAGCGGAGGGGTAATTTCATTACCAAGTTAAGTACAGACCCTCTTTCTCACGGTCAACAGTAAAATCGGATTAGAATGATAATTTATGAAAGGTACATATTATATGAAACTACCGTTCTTTAGATTTATCGGTCGTGAGACATCAACAACAAATCCCCTTCAGATACAATGGTCCTTATCTACAGTCACATTATGAACTTTGAAAGGAAGCTTGAGTTCCCTCAAGATGATGACTGGAAACTTAGTGACGAGGGGGTCAGTTTGATAAAGGGTCTCATTGCCAAAAAACGGGAAAGGTAATCTAACAATTGCAATGATTTGAGAAATGTTTTTCCAATTTATTTTAAAAATCGTCCAACTCATTTCCACTTAACGCCAATCCAATATAACCCAGGTTAGATTTTGAGGGGATAAAAGCGCACTCATACTTCAAGAAAGTGAAGTGGGACACCATCCTTAACCAGCTACCTCCCTTTGTACCTGAACTGGCGAGTATTGATGATACCAGCCACTTTGACTATGAAGACCTAGCACCCAGGTACGGTTATAATATATAACTGAACTCTGAATTGTGAATATATTCACAATTCTGAATTCAGTTCTCGTGGTATGGCTTGCCTAGCTAGAATCTGTTTCGTGCGCCCCGCCCGCGAAATTTACAAATGTAAAGGAGGGTATGATGGCGCTGTGGTTCACATCAGCTCATGTAACCAAACGTCGGTATTTTATGTATGTGTGTGTATTCAGTATTGGAGAAATACGACAGCATATTTCCCTGGTTGGACACATAATTTGGTAGTAATTAGCAGAGTGAGAGAGAGAGTGAGGGAGAGAGAGGGAGAGAGAGCGAGAGAGAGAGAGAGAGGGAGAGAGAGAGAGTGAGAGAGAGAGGGGGGAGTTGGTCCACCTGCCACCACCTCCAATCGGTTTCCCCCGGGCAACGGGGTCACACGGAGTACCTTTTTCCCCATCCCCTTTTCCCCCTGTTCGATTTCCAGGTCCGTGTGGCCGCGGCTGAGCGTGGCTGTGTATCAGAAATACTAATAATAATAATAATAATAATATAAGTTTTTGTATACCGCCCAGGCAAAACAGGGCCAGCAAACTGAATTTTGACTGACACTGCTCAGCGTCAGAGCGGTATACCTAAATTATAACACCTTCCTTACTTATGACACACACTATTAAAATCTGGATTTAAACACACCATAGATAGACTTTTATTGATGAAAATACGGGCCTCATAAAATACGAACCAACTTAGATAGGCATAAAAATGCTCTCACACTGAATAAGCTAAATTACAAAGTCAGCAGCTCTCATGCTACTCAAAGACAGCAGCTCTCAAAGCTATTAAAAAGTCAGCAGCTATTACTGCAAGCCCGGTAAATGTAATGAGGAATAACACTGTCTAAATAAACGTCTGCCCAAGGGGAACACTAAACCCAGACCAGAACAGAACCAGTGACCCAAAGACGAGATGACTCAGGTGCTACTGCTCTCTGGATCAACGAAAGCTTCCTTAAATAGCCGGGTCTTAAGCCTTGTCTTGAAGAGTTCAACAGGGTGAACAGACCTTAACTCCAATGGCAGGGAGTTCCACACTTCCGGCAGGAATACAGAGATCCTCCTCCTTCTTAACTTAGAATTCGCATTTACACTTGAGAGCTTTGGATATTTCAACCTGAAGAAATCAGGAACTGAGGTAGATCGGGTAGGTTTTACAGGTTCAGGATTGTCATCACGAGGGACCAGGTCCATCAGATACTTGGGTGCAGTGCCTCGTACAATCTTGTACGCCAAAAGACATGCCTTGAAAGTCAGCCTCTGCTCAATAGGTAGAATGTGTGCCTCCTTGTAGTATTCTGTGTAGTCATCCTGATGTCCCTTTAGATTGAAAATGAAACGCACACAAGAATTCAGGGTCTTCTGAAGATACCTCAATATCCTCTTAGGTAGTCCATAGTAAAGGATGTTGCAGTAATCAATCCGAGAAATGACCAGTTGCTTGACCAACATAATCTTGGTATCTTTGTCAAGACACTTGTTGACCTGCCACAAGTTCTTGAGCATAAGGCCACACTGTTTCTTAACATTGAATATCTGTCTCTCAAGAGTCAACTGATGGTCCATGAGAACACCAAGGGTCTTTCCTGTCGTCCCCTTACATTCCATAGGCCTGACCACCGAACCTCCAAACTGGATCTCTGGATCAAATGCCATCTTTTCCAAGGAGCTTGTCTTTCCCAACAGTAGAAACTCCGTCTTGTCCTCATTACACTTAAGTCCATGGTTAACCATCCATGTTTTGACATTCTTGAGACAATCCTCTAGGGTCTTTTTACTGGAACTCCACCCCTCTGCATCACTCGGAACCAGTCCAAAGTATATCTGAGAGTCATCTGCATACAGTTTGATCTTTAGGCCATAGGGACGAACAATATCCTGAAGTTCCTCAATGTACAGCAAGAATAAAACAGGTCCAAGAAGGGACCCCTGTGGGACTCCACAGATTAGTGCAATCGCCGCCGAGAGTTCCCCACGAACATTCACTTTAAAAGTCCTTTTGCTAAGGTAGCTTCTAAACCATTCAAGCGCAGATCCTCTTACCCCAAACCTTGCCTCCAAAATTCCAATCAGCTTCGAATGATCCACAGTATCGAAAGCCGCACTCATGTCAAGCAGCAGAAGGGCCGATACTTTGCCAGAATCCAAATCTTTCAACAGGTCATCAAACATTCCAGCAAGCAGTGTTTCACAACTATGCCCCGCCCTATACCCAGATTGGTCTGCATTGAGTAGGTCGTTCATCCATAGGTATGAGTTTAACTGATTGAGCACAACTTTCTCCAGTACCTTCGATACAAACGATATGTTAGAAACCGGCCTGTAGTTCGAAAATAAATCAGTGTCCCCATTGGGGTTCTTTATCGTTGGCATCACCAATGCTTTCTGCATAATATCTGGAACAGTAGATCGTAGAAGGGATTTGTTGATAATGTTCGTCAGGATCGGCGCTAGTTCTTCAAGGCAGTCTTTCACCAACCAGGTCGGAATAGGGTCCAGATCACAAGACTTCGATGACATTTCCTTGACAACCCGAACTAATTCATTAACTCTGATTTCCTCAAACTTGGTTAGAGTACAGGTAGGCGCAGGCAGAGAATCCACAGTGAGCTCCTCAGAACCTTCCTCTTGCTCATCCCGAACCGCTGTCCGAATCTTCTCAATCTTCCCACTGAAGAACTCTGCAAAATCCCCTGCCAACTTTCCGTCTGACACTCCTCCTGGCAGAACAGTTTCAGACTTTCCAATTAGACGACCTAGCCTCTTCTGCAGCGCTGCAGGATCATCTTTAACCTCCTCAAGCTGCTTCCGGGAAAATTCCATCCTCGCCTGCTTATCAATCTTTTCAAAACGCCTCTGTAGTTCCTTGTACTGTATCTTGTTGAGTCCTGTCTTGTTAGATTCCCAAGCCCTTTCTGCTCTCCTCCTCTCCCTTAGTGCCTCCCGAACATCTTGTCTCTCCCTCCACAACTTAACACTCTTTACTTCCTTCCTTCTCTTCATCGGTACCAGTTTCCTCACCACCTCCTCTAACGCACTATCATAGATCCTCAAAGCCTCCTCTGCAGTACACCCATCTGGAACCCGAAGACAAACTTCCTGGAGAGCACGTCTGAATTCCTCTGGATCAACCGAATTAAAATCTCTGTAGCTGTACATCTTCCTCCACGTCCTATAATCATCTCCAGGGGTAGAGAGCTTTAGGTCCACTGTAGCCAAGAAATGGTCTGACAACGTCCCATCCGGAAAGACTTGCACGTTTTCCAGTTTAGTAAGAAAATCACGCTGACAGATCATCAGATCCAGAGTTCCTCCCCTCACATGAGTCGGAACTGATGGTACATTCTGCACAAAGTCAAATGAGTCCAAAAGGTGAAGAAGCTTCCTCGCATAAAAGTTGCCTGAGTCTTGAACCTGGAAATTGAAGTCTCCCATGATCATCGGATTTCCTGTTTTCATGAGAAGGTTCGATATATATCCATTAAACTCTTCCAGAAAATTTGCCTCTGTATACCGAGCCTTTCCATTGTAGGGGGGTCTGTATATATTACAGAGCCTCACAAGATCATCATCTCCTCCAATAAGGACTTCCTGGACCTGAAAGGTCTTGAACTTGTCTTTAACAGGTGCTCGTTTGACCACTACTCCGTCCCTATAGAAAACGCCAATGCCACCACCAGAAAATACAAAATACAAAAACATCTTGGCAAGGCTAGGCGGCCCACAGTGTATCAACGCCAACTACTTCGTTCCTACCCCGCCTTCTCCGGCTTAGGGTTACCCGTGGAACAGGCATCTTCCAGCCAACTGTGGACCCCCAACGCCCCTTTATCTACTAACCCGCTAACCAATACTGTTTTTGTTCTACTGGCCCCCCTAACCCACTTCTTCCATTTTTGATAGGGTTCTACATCGGAGATGATTCTTTGGAACGGGGTGGCTGTCCTTACTGAAACGGGGTGGCTGCCTTACTGGAGCGGGGTGGCTGTCATTACTGGAACGGGGTCAGCTGTCCTTACTGGAACGGGGTCAGCTGTCCTTACTGGAGCGGGGTCAGCTGTCTTCTCTGGAACGGGGTGGCTGTCTTCTCTGGAGCGGGGTCAGCTGTCCTTACTGGGGCGGGGTCAGCTGTCTTTACTGGAACGGGGTCAGCTGTCCTCTCTGGAGCGGGGTCAGCCGTCTTTACTGGAACGGGGTCAGCTGTCCTTACTGGAGCGGGGTCAGCTGTCCTCTCTGGAACGGGGTGGCTGTCCTCTCTGGAACGGGGTCAGCTGTCTTTACTGGAACGGGGTCAGCTGTCTTTACTGGAACGGGGTCAGCTGTCCTTACTGGAACGGGGTCAGCTGTCTTCTCTGGAACGGGGTGGCTGTCTTCTCTGGAACGGGGTCAGCTGGCTTCTCTGGATCGGGGTCAGCTGGCTTTTCTGGAACGGGGTCAGCTGGCTTCTCTGGAACGGGGTCGGCTGGCTTCTCTGGAGCGGGGTCGGCTGTCTTCTCTGGAACGGGGTCAGCTGGCTTCTCTGGAACGGGCTGGCTGTCCTCTCTGGCTTCCCCCTTTTTAATATCTTCCCCTTTCCTTAACCCATATGTACATTGTTAAATTTACCCGTATGTACATTGTTCTACCTACCCTACCTTTACTCCGCAGGCCCTCCGGGCCCTCAGATCCAACAGGATCCGGGTCCGGGGGATTTAACCCTGCTCTCGCATGGGGCCTCACGGCCCCATGTGGGAGTGGTGCGTGTAGTGGACCGAGAGAGAGAGAAGAGAGAGTGAGAGAGAGAGAGAGAGAGAGAGAGAGAGAGAGAGAGAGAGAGAGAGAGAGAGATACACCACGTACACAGGCGGCTACAACAACTGCATTTTAGTAAGAACATACCTGGGAAACACCATGGACGTGAATTATAATCAGGAAATAATTACCACACCGTCTGAATCTGGTGTGTTACTATACATGTTATAGTTATAGATAGAGGGTAGTTGCAGCTGGTTCTGTAGTCTTTAATGAGTCAAACACAATGTAGAGAGGGAGCTGATTGCTGAATACGGATGACTGATATGAATCTCTAGCTAGTATTGTAACATATATCGGGTGTAGCATGGTCCTCTGTGATGGGGTTGTTTACTAACAGGTGCAACCAGAGGATCCCCCTTTTCATCATTTCATTAGTTTAGCTGGGGAGACCCCTCTCCCTCTCTCTCTTTCTAGCCTACAAAACTCAGTGCTACACAATGTGCCAGGTGTTTACATACCATCCTACATACCATCCTATCTCCCTCTACCTTTCTCTCTATCCCTTTCTCTCTCCTTTTCTCTCTCGGTAGATACACAGATCAGTGTCTACCTGCACAACTCCAGCTCCAAGATGAGCGTTTTTAAATTACCAGCTCTCTGGAATGAGAGAGAAAGAGAGTGCTAAAATTCACGAAAAATAAAATCTGTCGAGGGCATGTTTTATTCATAAAAGATTGCTTTTATAGTTTGACTACAATACGATGTATCCTGTTCTGTATAATACGCATAACTAGGCATAACTTTCCTCGTTAGTTCTTGTTGACACCGGGTTGACACCTTATTACAGAAGGTCTATTGACTTCATTCCTACGAATCGAATAGTAATCATATTTTATTCCCCAGTCAAAATCGGAATCTAAGGAATGCTCGAGTTGGTGGTCGGGGTACTGGATTCACCGGTCAAGACGTCCCCTTTTGTGGGTTCACTTTCAGTAAAAACTTGGTGGAAGCTGCACAGGTAATAAATATATTGAAAATATGACAGATCGGAGTCTCCCAGTTCCCAATCACAGTTGCAATATTACATACATCCCTTTTATTCTGTCATCCCTGTAATTACCATTTACATACCATCCCACTCCAATCATATATTTCTCTAGGTTGGTGTATCCATTTCATCTGCTGGTGGGAACACTTCTGAACTGGAATCACAACTAAAACAGAAAACAAGGGAACTGAAAGAACACCAAGAAAAGGTAAAGAGTCAGATGTTTACTTTAGTTATAAATCTTTCTCCATAACATGCCCGATTTCCGTAGTATAGATCGAAAATATGTTCGTTTGTTTCTCAGCTCGTCTGTCGAACTGTCTCTATAATAATAACCCTTTTCGGAGTGACGACATTCTGCTATTTACAACCCCCTCGTGAGGGATCTTGGCAAATGTCCAACAAAACTATCATGTATCCGAGCTACTGCATTACCTCACATCCCCCTCACATATAGCTAATAACTAGCTCCTCTGTTAATCTACTTTCTACCCCCTCTCTCCAGGTGCACAGTCTGCAGAGCGAGAACACCGAGAAGAAACAGGCTGTTCAGGAGCTGAGCAATGTTCTGAAGGAGAAAGTCAGCGCATATGACACAATTGCGGTGAGAACTTAATTGATAATGGAACGCGTAGTTTTATTGTAGTGATATGGTCTGACAATTACTGTATCTCGCTAGATAGCTAAGAGGCAGAAAGAATTATATCCTGTAGAAAAATAGATCTCTGTTACTAAGTCTGATTTCTCCGATCAAACAATTCTCTAAACCCCTTCCTCCCCACTCAGAGAGAAAACGAGGAACTCCAGCAAGATTATGTTCTCCTCCAAGCTAGGATGAACAACGTCCAAAGAAAACATGATCAGTTCAAACATGACTGTGAGAAAGTTACAGCTCAACTTGAGAGGAATATTCTAGAGGCTCAGCAGGTAAATAAGTGGTGCCCAAGTTTATCTTGCTAGATCTGAGTTTTGTACAGCTGTTCATACCTGTATTTTGTTTCGGGAAGACCCCAGGGCCCAGAGTATGGCAACCAGACAAGTGCCCAAGTTTACACACCACACACTGTGTTACAGGCAGTGAACAGTACGGACAGTGCAGATTTGAACAGATTGAGGGGAGAAATTGTAAAGATGGAACAAGAAAAGGACCATGTTAGCCGTCAGAAATGCAGGTACATGACAGAATAATTTCTCCATTTTACCTTATCTTGATCCATACTTTGTCCGATGAGATATTATCAAATATCAATACTAAGACAATATCCCCCTAAGGTTGGAAGAGGAGCTGCAGCTGGTGATGGAAAAGAACAAGAATCTGAAGAAGATGTCCGCAGATTCCCAGTCCCGGTACAGCTCTGAAACTGAGAAATTGAAGACAAAGTTGTCTGATGTTCAGACGGAGTTGATGACCAAAACTGACGAGGTATTGGGATTGTTATTACATTCGGTGGAGTCTTTGGTGGGTGTATTATGATCGTCTGGGAGATATTGGGAGTGGCAGGGTAAAAAGGGATCCTTCGAAATGGAATTGCAAAACTATATACTAATATCCTAGTTCCCGTTCAAGGAATAGGATTAGTCATTAGGATGCGATGTTAACACAAATTAGGTTAGACCTATTCATTCCTTTCACTTAACGGCGCATATAATACAGTCGGACCCCGATTTACCGGGCCCCGATTTACCGGAACCCCGATTTACCGGGAGGATTTCTTTCCCCCGATTTTTTTTGGAAAATTTTCGAAGTTTTGCCGGTTGGTAAACTTGCATTTGCAATTCGCTAGGTCTAATGGGGATCACGTATCGGTTCGTTTCGAACCGTCTAATTAGCGGCAGGACACGTGATAAGATGCACCGATTCGAAACACGATTCGAACGTGGCTGGTATACCTTAGAAAAATTTCATAACTATTTTTTGCAAAATTTTACAGAATCATTGTCAATGCTTTGATCGATGCTCCCCGCAAATTTTCAGAGAAAAAGTTATTTTTAAACGTTGATACTTCCTCACCCCGCTTAGGGTGCCCAGATTCGGCATGGTATCACGTATCGGTTCGTTTCGAACCGCCTAATTAGTGGCAGGACATGCGATAAGATGCACCGATTCGAAACACGATTCGGACTCGGTCGGGGTGGTTTACCTTAGAAAAAGTTTTTACAATATTTTTTGAATTTTTCTAAATTTTCTATTTCTAATGACAGAAGCAATGATCATATTGTCATCAATAAATGTATACTATACAGTTAGAGGTGTCGTGGTATAGAATTTTGGACAAAAGTAGGATTTATGGGTCAAATATGCTCTACCCCGATATACCGGGCACCCCGATTTACCGGGCAAAATGGCTTCCCCCGAGGATCCCGGTAAATCGGGGTCCGACTGTATTTACATAACCGGTACTGGAGAAAAGTGAAAACGATTTTTAAATTATTTTCCTCGTAAATAAAAGCGATGGGGAAGACGAAGGTGCGATGTGGTAGGAACTCTAGACAGCTTGAGATGAGACGACTTCTGTTTGCCATTAAATCTTTGTGGGGTGCATGCCACCTTAGTGCTTCTCTCCCTCTTCCCCCTCTATATCTCTCTCTTTCTCTCTCTCTCTCTCTCTCTCTCTCTCTCTCTCTCTCTCTCTCCTTACACTCCGATTCGGTATCATGCAGTGTCCACTATAATATGGAGCCAAAGACAAACAGAGAAACAAACAAATCGCTACCCCATCTCTTTCTTCGAATCGATTCCGGTCCCGTTGAGTATTTTTTTCATTTATAAAGAGAGAAGACCGAGTGTTTACATAAAAATATAATATGTCCTTTTCAGGTCCTTTCCAAGTGAAATATATTTGCCTGGGAATAACGTAAACATAGAACATCCCTTCTTTTTTGTCTCGTCTGCGTGACTGTTTCCCTTCATATATATTCACCATTAAGATAATACCACGACATTTCTACTCTTCCTGATAGAACTATCTCTCTTTCGTTCTGTCTTTCTTTCTTTCTCTCTCTCTCTCTCTCTCTCTCTCTCTCTCTCTCTCTCTCTCTCTCTCTCTCTCTCTCTCTCTCTCTCTCTCTCTCTCTCTCTCTCTCTCTCTCTCTCTCTCACTACCTCTCCACGACATAGCTATAGCTCGCTACCTTTTGGCTATTAGCAACTCCGGGTGTTTAAGCAAAGATTGGGAAGTAGGAAGAAATTTGGGCAAGGAAGGGAGCTATGTGATAGATCACTAGCACACTAAAATATCATTTCTCTCTCCCAGGGAACAAGACTCGAGGAGAAACTGCGGTCAGTATCAAGTACCTCCCAAAATCTCCAAACAACGGTGGATAAACTGAGGATAGAAAATGCAGATCTACAGCGGGACTTTGCCGGTCTGAGGGCTAATAACACCAGCACCAAGGATCGGGAGGTGGTGGAGCTTCGAAATAAGAATGAACTGCTCCAGAGGTCCTTGGAAGAGAAGGTATGGTTTAGAATCTTTGTTTCTTTGTTTGCTAGATCATGTCTGTTTCACAAAGCTACAGAATCCAGATGTGTTTCCCTTCTCTCTCTTTCTCTCTCTCTGTTTCTCTCTGTTTCTCTCTCTCTCTCTCTCTCTCTCTCTCTCTCTCTCTCTCTCCCTCTCTCTATTTCTCTCCTGTGCACTGTTCGCGGTCAGAGACCGGTGACAGCTGGCATTTTGCGTTTCACGCAGTGCACACACACAATATGTGTGTCTGATCCAGGACTGTATAACAACAGGTGGGGTATTCCATCTACTAGCCGTGAAACTGGTGATGTGAAACAACTGAATCCATTGTGTATTTGTTTGTGTTTACTCATGTCTGTCGGTTTAATGTAATGTTTCGTTTCTGGTCTAACAAATGTCTCTTTTCTTTCTTATGTCATTTTATGTTTGTTTTCGGGCGGTCAATTATCAAACGCGTACTCAGATGATATTCTATCACTTCATCTTCCTCTCTTTCTCGCTCTTTCTCTGTCGCTCTCCACCCGGATTGCTGACATTTTAAAGTGTCCTGTGCGTGTTATCCAGCAGCTACATATATATCGCCAAGATGGATGATCATAATGTACATGTTCTCTCTCTCACTCTCTCTCTCACTCTATCTCTCTCTCGCTCTCTCTCTCTCTCTCTCTCTCTCCGTCTCTCTCTCTCTCTCTCTCTCTCTCTCTCTCTCTCTCTCTCTCTCTCTCTCTCTCTCTTTCTCTATCTCATTTAGGTTCGTTTGGTGGCTGATGTGGAAAGTAAAAGTAAGCAGTACGTGGAAGATCTGGAAAAGCGTTACGATGATATTTTCTGTAACCACGAAAGTGAGAAGGACAAGTTCCGAAAAGACATCGAAAAGTCCAGGTAATTAACAATTGGGAGAGTTCGATGTATTCATCGACTCTGCTATGACTTTGTCTGGTTTCACTACGCTGTGGGCCAGTATACTGCCATTTAACTGCTTGTCCTGTTATTAACAAGTAAAAGAGGGTCTGGGCGAACAATACCTCTTCTCTCTAGGAAGGAAAATGAGAGATTAGAGACGGAGAAGAAAGAGCTGGAGGAGGAGAAGGAGAGCATGAGATCAAGACTGATGCGAACTAAATCTACCTCCGACACACGGTAGGCATGATGCCCTTTTGTTGGCTAATTCCTAGTGAAATTATTAAACTACTTTTCCACTGATTACATTTAATTTCAGTTTTCGGTGCCCGATTCTTTATTCCAACCCCCCCCCCCCCCCAGGTTCCAGAGCGAGATCAGTAGACTGGAGCAAGAGAACGGAGAACTGAAATCCAGGAACGAGGAACTGCACAACAAACTCCGAGAGAGAAACAATGCAACTGATCTCATCACTGACAAGGTTCCCTACTTTTATAAAAACCTCCCCAGTCTCAATTCATGATTATATAGTCAGGGGTACCAAAACGAGATCTCATACGTACAATTAGTTGTTCCTTTAATTCCTCAAATATACCAGTGATTCTTAGTTTGCCTTACCGACCAAAAGTTGACTTTTTGCAGCTACTTCATCATGTGCTTCTTACGTTTACCATCTACTCAACAGAAAGTTTTCCAAAAAAGATCGTCGACTATAACATATTGGCGTCAAGTGTATAACCAGTACTTTGCAGTAGATATCACCAACATTAATTTCAAAACTCCCAATCTTTGCAACAACACCCCTCCCTCTGACCCTCGTTGGCGTGTTTTGCAGGAGGTTAACAATATAATAATACCCCTCTATCTTGCAGGAAGTTAACACGCTCAAAGAAAGGTTGAAGGGTGAACGACATGCATTTGATAACAAAACAAAGAAACTGGAGGAGCTGCTAGAGGAATCACGCAATGAGGTGTGTTACCTTGAGTAGGTTACCATGGTAACTGTTACCTTGAGTAGGTTACCATGGTAACTGTTACCATGATAACTGTTACCCCGTGTTACCATGATAACTATTACCATGATAACTGTTACCCCCTGTTACCATGGTAACTGTTTAACATGTTAACTGCATGAACAATGCCACACTACCCAGTCTATGATCACATTATCTCCTCTGTAACCCCGAGAGATATCCACATAATTTGAGCGCGGTATGTGTGTTAAAAAGCAAACATTTACCCGTATAATTATGTGTCTTTCTTTTCCTCTAGCACACACACACCAATACACAAGTCAGTCTCCTATTTAATTACACACAGAAACAGCGTGCCTCTTCTGGCGCCTACCTATCCGTCTCTTTCACTTCCTCTTTGTCTCTTTCTGTGAGGTGATCTAATTGTGAAAGCAGAGCGGGGACGTTCCTTGCGCTGAATCACAAGTTCTACTCAACCTAAATTCTCATTTATCCTACTTTTTAAATCCGGTATATAGAAGCCGATTATCAAGCGTTCTCCCTTTTTCAGAAACGTGATCTTGATACGAAGTACGATGGTCTCCAGTTGACTCTAAAACAGAAGGAGTCCATGGTCCTGGGACTTAGTACCACTATTGAGAGTCTGCAATCGGAGAACAGTGATCTCGGCAAGGACAGAATCAAACTGCAGATGTTGGAACACAAGATGGAGCTAAGTGCCAAGGAGTTACAGGAAAAACAGGCTCAAATAGGTAATGAGTAATAATGATTAATTAGAATCGTATCCAGGTATTTCTTTCTTACAAAACTCCCTATTATGCCGTACCCAGGTCTTTCCTAAAATACCCCCCCCCCCTCCTACCCCCCCTCCACTACTACCCAGGTCGCTATGACGAAGAGTTAAGGCAGGTGAGGATAGATTTGAGCAGTAAACAGGTGGAGCTAGACCAGCAAAGAGAGGCAGTGGGATCTCACGATAACAGGGTCACTCAACTTGAGCTAGAGATACGAAACCTCAAGTGAGTGTCATGTATAAATAGTAATCTGATACACAGATCAGTCCCAGAACCACCCCACCTCTTTAATCAACTCCCTGAAGTTAATGACCTCATTCCCAGGGAAGAGAAAGATATACTGGAGAGTGACTTAACGGAAGCAAAGGATAGTCAGAGGTCTAACGCAGAACGATTTAGCGCACTAAACAGAAAATACGAGGCACTCTTCCACCGTAGTAACAGTCTGCAGGATGAGTATAACGACTACAAGGTCCAGCTTCAGGAGAAAATGGTGAGTGTGGTTAGGGGTTTAGTTTAGTCAGTGACTACTGAGTGGTTTTAGGTTTATTGGGTGGTTGGGGGTTTAGTGAGTGGTTTCAGATTTAGTGAGTGGTTTATGGGTTATTTTGTTGGAACTTGGAAGTGTCTTGGAAGTACGTGTTTTTCTAGAACTAGACTGTACCTGAGTTAGCAGTTTTCCCACATGCCGCACACACATATTATATGTGGAAAGTGCAGCTGGAAAGATAGAAATAGCATTTCTCTCCAGACTCAGTGACTTATAATGTAGGCGGGTGTTACACCCCGCTCAGGAGAGTTTATATAGAGTGCAGTGTGTGTGACACTGTCCAGCTATGCTTGGACAAATTCTCATTATTAAAATCCTGTATTTTCATGTAGTTAACATCTCCCCCCCCCCCCCACTTCACCCCTAACAGCCCCACTTTCCCTTTGACAGAGTCAGCTACACGTCTCACAGGCTCACGAAGAACGCCTGTCGTTAGAGCTACGAGAGTACAAGGTAAGGTCTTATTCACTATTCCTTATATTGGAGTTATCTTGATTCTTGTCCAGACATATATTATAATCATGTGAAAAACACTAACAACTGTTCATGAACAGTTCATGAAGTTTAAAGTTCTCTCTTGTTTTCTTGTAGGTGCGACTAGATGAAGTTGAAAGTGAGAAGACTAGATTGGGGCGCGAGGTGGACGTTCTGTGTGAACAATCAGAGCAGGCAGAGGAGAAATACACTGCCCTGCAGAGGAAATATCAGGACCAGGTACATGCAGTGTTGGGGAGTGATAGAGGGGAGAGAGAGAGATAGAGAGAGTGAGAGAGAGAGAGAGAGGGAGGCAGCGGGAGAGAGTTAGAGAGAGGGAGAGAGAGAGAGATGGAGGGGTATGGTTGATGAGATTGTGTACACTTGATCACTTTTCACGTTTGTTCTATTCATCATTCATCTTGTTCGTCTTCAATCCCATTCATCTCTCATTTTCTACCTCTCTCTCTACATCTACCGAATCTGTACACACTCTAGACCCCCCTGTACCACCAATATTGTCTGGGAAACAGCTGTTAACCGCAAGACTCTGATCACACAGTCTCTCTCTCTCTCTCTCTCTCTCTCTCTCTCTCTCTCTCTCTCTCTCTCTCTCTCTCTCTCTCTCTCTCTCTCTCTCTCTCTCTCTCTCTCTCTCTCTCTCTCTCTCTCTTTCTCTCTTCCTAACCCTCTCTCTACCCACAGATTGACGCACTAAAACGTGACATAGCCCACGTTCGAGACGAGAAGAGTCTGGAGCGGAACAAGGTAGAGAAACTCAGTATGGAAATGGACGAGATGGAGAGCAGGTGTGCCATTTACAAGATCAACATCGAGAAGTTACAACGGAACTTCGATCTTGAGGTATAATAATCAGTGAGTTAGGATTAGATCAGGAGATCTGTCATCTGACTGATCTCTATTCCTGGAGAGGCCCCCGGTGTAGGAGCAAAACTTGAGGCCCCTGGATGGAAGAGTTTTGAGGAGCACAACTGTACCGCGCCATGACATCCATACCATAGAGAAGACCCCTTTTTGCGCGCGATACGGGTCACGTGACAGACGCGCACCCGCCTCAAACACCTGCTGATCTAGCAGGAGCTGAAAGTTGAACTTTTGTCTTTTTTTGCTTAAATTGATCCAACCGATCTCTCTCCTGAATGACCATGTCTCTTTTCACAGGCTGGCAAGTGCAGGAAGCAAGAGAGTGAAATTGCGAGGCTGAATGCGGAGAACCAGCGAAGCTCAACCCTTGCCTTCCAACTACGTCAAGGTAACTTTCCTATCGATTTGGTATCCATAGAGGATTCAGTCCTGATTCAGTTTTCTCACTCTCTATATCCCAATATCAGATATTAACGAAGAACAAGAGAAATCCAACTCGCTCCTAGCACGGTACAACTCTCTTGTTAAAAACAATGAGGAACTGAAGGCTCAGATCACGACAGATCGAGTAAAGGCTAAACAGACAGAGAACGAGTTTGCTAAATTGGTTGATTTCCTAAAGGGACAACTAGCACAGGCACCTCAAAAGAAAAATAAGGGTGCCAAGGGTGGTAAAGGTACGTCTGTTTTTCGTTTGATTATATTTTATCAGTTTTCGTCTTTTGAACCAGCTCTAAAAACCACTGCTTCTTTTCCAGCTCTCACCAGTAATATTACGGAGTGGAAACATAGTAAGGAGGCTAAGATTGCAGCACAACGTCGTACTGAGCTGGAACATGCATTGAAGATTGAGCGGGAGAAAACAAGGTTTGGAGGCTAACAAAATATTTAGTTACACACGATTCATGAACTGCTTATAAATCACAGAGTTGAAATAGTAGTGCCTCTATTCTGTAACACAAATTTGTTTTTAGGGAGCTAAAGGAGAAATTAGCTGCCTTCAAGGATCAAACTCCACCCGCCCTCCGTCGCAGTAACGATTCCCTGTCCATTACGAGCTTCTTCGGATCCCGGTCCAATCTTAACGCAGCCAAATCCTGTAAGAAAAACGAGAAATATGTTACAGTCTACAGCTGTATGTATAGAGTTACCAAAAACACACACACACACACACACACACACACACACACACACACACACATCCCTAACATAAAACATTTCACTTTCAGCAACGGAAGAAGTGCCTACTAGACTCGCTAAAACTGGTATGATGCACAGTATTCCCCACCGATTCGAGGAGAAGACGACCCGGAAATTTGAACCTTGCTCCGTGTGCCGAGAAGTGATATCGTTTGGTAAAAAGCAGACCAAGTGTAGAGAATGCAAGGTGATAGCACACCCCAAATGTGTTGGATCCGTCCCTCAGACCTGTGGACTTCCCCCAGAGTTTATGGACCACTTTAACAAGGCTCTCAATACACCCCTCTCGCCTGAACCCGCCCGTGAGTCTTCATTAGAAAAGCAATCTTAGCTAAGAAAATATTATCCTTCCATCATTTTCTCTCATGTCCGATTTCTCTGTTTTGTTCAATTCTATAGAGAAGGTCGAACCATTTCTCCATTCCTAACCCCCCCCCCCTCCTCCCCCAGAGAAACAGCAAGCTCGAGTTGGCACCCTTCAAGAGGGTAAGATGAAGGTGATGATATCTTCTCGGGGACAGTGGACCCCATACCACGTTATCCTTACCAAACAGGATATGAAGTTCTGCCATCCAGACTCCCTCAAGTTGGATTCATCCATGAATATCAACTTTGAACGTGAGTCACATGTACTGCTGCTTTCTAATGAAGTTATAGACTACTGCTTTCTACTTTCTAGCTCCATCTTATATGGAAATCTTGAAATCACTGGCTAGGACTCATTTTCCGCGAAATTATGTACCCTGTTTGCCTAGTGCCTACTAACACATATTCCCATTAGATACGGAAATGTCGATAACGACCGTATTGATGACTGATCTGCCCTATGTTGCTGAGAGAGATATGCCGTTTGTTATCTGTCTATCCTTCAAAAACGCCCCCAAAAATGGCTGGCCGCCAAGGTGGGTTTGTGAACATTGTTGTCTATACCAATCAACTCGGACTACTGCTTACTTCGTTGTCTGGGTCATGAACTTCTAATTGTCCCCATGATCCATTATGTGACACACTGTATGTAACACCCTGTATGTAACACCCTGTATGTAACACCCTGTATGTAACACCCTGTATGTAACACCCTGTATGTAACACCCTGTATGTGACACCCTGTATGTGACACCCTGTATGTGACACCCTGTATGTGACACCCTGTATGTGACACCCTGTATGTGACACCCTGTATGTGACACCCTGTATGTGACACCCTGTATGTGACACCCTGTATGTGACACCCTGTATGTGACACCCTGTATTTCTTCACAGGGAGCTGTTCCTCCTGTGTGCCTCATTCCGGGACAAACAACAGTGGTTGGGGACCCTCGAGACGATCACAAACAAGTGCTCTGTCAACTCGGGGTCAGAGTACTTCAATGTTAAAACAGTGGTCACACTATCAGGACCTGATAACAAAGAGGTATTATCATGGCATTGCAGTTTTCGAATTGTTGGTTTTACAAACTAACCATAAACCCCCAGATTCACTAAGTCATGTCCCCGTTTTTATTCCTCTCCCCCTCACTAACCCTCTCCTTCACCAGGTTCACTGCTCGTGGTTGTACGATGACAACACTGTATTAATGGGTACTGACAATGGCATCTTCCTGCTGCTCCTTCATAAAGTCTCCCAGGGTCTGGTGAACATTCCCGCACTCCGAGATGTCTATTCGATACATGGCAGTAGGGATTGTGGTAAGTCTGTGGGCTGGCAGAGGTCCCCCCTCCTTCAGTAATAATGGTAGAATTAATCAAGTCACATTATCATGTCACATTAAATATATTTTGTGAGGCTCTCAGCTCAAGTCTCAATCCATATAACCCCACCTTGCAAACAAACTGTTGCCAATTAGTTATTTGGCCAAAGTACCTGACAGTACCTCACTTACACCCATGGTCCTAACAGGTACGATAGCGATCATAGCAGGTATAGACAGAGTTCTCAACTGTGTAACGTATACAGAGATGGAGCAGTGCTATCTAAGGTGTACAAGAAACAGTGGGAAAAACAGCAAGCCCCTACAGGCACAGGTGTGATTGATCTCCAAACATCCTTAGAAATGGATCTGAAACGTTGAGTCTGTTTTTTGTCTGAAAATTCAACTTGTTGTAACCCCTCATCTATCTTGTTCCACAGGCGATTAAAAAGTTCTCAGACTGTCATCTGGTCCGGGTTGGTCAGATAAACTCTGATAGGTTTGTGGCAGTGGCCCAGGAGAGTAGCATCAGTCTGTTGCTGATCGGGGAACAGGGCTCCCTAACAATACATACCTTTATAGACACTGAGGACACGTGTAGTTCTCTTATATTCTGTACAGGTGAGGAACACATGCCAAACTATTATAGCACCCTGTATTGTTTGTTTAAACAAACAAACTCCCCATTTTACTTATCAAAATATAAATATTTTTACATGGAAATAATATAAAAGTAATTAATCTCTTCACCAGGAATGCTACTGACTTCCACCAAGAAGTTCTACAAAGTAGACCCGGTCAACCAGACCCTCTACCATTTCCTGGATCCCAATGATAACAGCCTCGCATTCTACGCCTATGCCGCGGTTCAGAGGGGTGTCCTGCCTATTGGGCTGGTGCACCTGTACGACACCGAGGAGGTCTTGTTATGTTACCGGGAAATGGGTGTCTTTGTGAACAGAGAGGTAGGTGTTACCGGGAAATGGGTGTCTTTGTGAACAGAGAGGTAGGTGTTACCGGGAAATGGGTGTCTTTGTGAACAGAGAGGTAGGTGTTACCGGGAAATGGGTGTCTTTGTGAACAGAGAGGTAGGTGTTACCGGGAAATGGGTGTCTTTGTCAACAGAGAGGTAGGTGTTACCGGGAAATGGGTGTCTTTGTGAACAGAGAGGTAGGTGTTACCGGGAAATGGGTGTCTTTGTGAACAGAGAGGTAGGTGTTACCGGGAAATGGGTGTCTTTGTGAACAGAGAGGTAGGTGTTACCGGGAAATGGGTGTCTTTGTGAACAGAGAGGTAGGTGTTACCGGGAAATGGGTGTCTTTGTGAACAGAGAGGTAGGTGTTACCGGGAAATGGGTGTCTTTGTGAACAGAGAGGTAGGTGTTACCGGGAAATGGGTGTCTTTGTCAACAGAGAGGTAGGTGTTACCGGGAAATGGGTGTCTTTGTCAACAGAGAGGTAGGTGTTACCGGGAAATGGGTGTCTTTGTCAACAGAGAGGTAGGTGTTACCGGGAAATGGGTGTCTTTGTGAACAGAGAGGTAGGTGTTACCGGGAAATGGGTGTCTTTGTGAACAGAGAGGTAGGTGTTACCGGGAAATGGGTGTCTTTGTCAACAGATAGGTAGGTGTTACCGGGAAATGGGTGTCTTTGTGAACAGAGAGGTAGGTGTTACCGGGAAATGGGTGTCTTTGTGAACAGAGAGGTAGGTGTTACCTGGAAATGGGTGTCTTTGTGAACAGAGAGGTAGGTGTTACCGGGAAATGGGTGTCTTTGTGAACAGAGAGGTAGGTGTTACCGGGAAATGGGTGTCTTTGTGAACAGAGAGGTAGGTGTTACCGGGAAATGGGTGTCTTTGTGAACAGAGAGGTAGGTGTTACCGGGAAATGGGTGTCTTTGTGAACAGAGAGGTAGGTGTTACCGGGAAATGGGTGTCTTTGTCAACAGATAGGTAGGTGTTACCGGGAAATGGGTGTCTTTGTCAACAGAGAGGTAGGTGTTACCGGGAAATGGGTGTCTTTGTGAACAGAGAGGTAGGTGTTACCGGGAAATGGGTGTCTTTGTGAACAGAGAGGTAGGTGTTACCGGGAAATGGGTGTCTTTGTGAACAGAGAGGTAGGTGTTACCGGGAAATGGGTGACTTTGTGAACAGAGAGGTAGGTGTTACCGGGAAATGGGTGTCTTTGTCAACAGAGAGGTAGGTGTTACCGGGAAATGGGTGTCTTTGTGAACAGATAGGTAGGTGTTACCGGGAAATGGGTGTCTGTGTGAACAGAGAGGTAGGTGTTACCGGGAAATGGGTGTCTTTGTCAACAGAGAGGTAGGTGTTACCGGGAAATGGGTGTCTTTGTCAACAGAGAGGTAGGTGTTACCGGGAAATGGGTGTCTTTGTGAACAGAGAGGTAGGTGTTACCGGGAAATGGGTGTCTTTGTCAACAGAGAGGTAGGTGTTACCGGGAAATGGGTGTCTTTGTGAACAGAGAGGTAGGTGTTACCGGGAAATGGGTGTCTTTGTGAACAGAGAGGTAGGTGTTACCGGGAAATGGGTGTCTTTGTGAACAGAGAGGTAGGTGTTACCGGGAAATGGGTGACTTTGTGAACAGAGAGGTAGGTGTTACCGGGAAATGGGTGTCTTTGTGAACAGAGAGGTAGGTGTTACCGGGAAATGGGTGTCTTTGTCAACAGAGAGGTAGGTGTTACCGGGAAATGGGTGTCTTTGTGAACAGATAGGTAGGTGTTACCGGGAAATGGGTGTCTTTGTGAACAGATAGGTAGGTTCGACAACTTTTGGGTCTTGATGGTCCTCCAGGCAAGCCAGGTTTGGTTATAAATACAACCAAACAAACATTTTCTCAACAACCCCCTCATTCAGGGCAAGAGATCAAGAGCACACGATATACAGTGGGGGAGGACACCAATAACCTTCGAATATCGGGCTCCCTTCCTCTTTATCTCCCATGTCAACTGTATACAGGTACATGTCATCACTCAGCTCCATGTGGGTGGTCGAGGGATCTTTCTTTTCGAGTTAATTTGCGTGTTTCTTTGGCCAAACTTTTAGTAGAACATTTACTATGCGGTCTATCAGTTGGTGTCTGTTTTAAAGGTTGACAAGATACCTAAAACTTTTCGTATATCGTCTTATTTTGATTTATCATTAATTTTCAGCATTTTTTCAGAATTTTTTGTCGGCTAGAAAAAAATTCGAAATAGGGGGTCTACCGATATTGTCAGCACTGGTTTTACTGGGCACACTCACTGCGTCTCGCAAATTGAAATTCACGTTTCCGGTTCCTCAAAAGATAAAGACTTGATCTTGGTTGCGTTGGATTGGTCTCAATAAGACCTTTCCAACGCTACCAAAACGGTTTCTGTATCTCATCAGGAACCGGAGATATTACGTTATCAATTTTAAAAAAGGCACACTCATTTGTCAGTAGACCCCCTATTTTGCACATATTTCTAGCCGACAAAAAATTCTGAAAAAATGCTGAAAATTAATGATAAATCAAAATAAGACGATATACGAAAAGTTTTAGGTATCTTGTCAACCTTTAATAATGTTTGTTTAACCTCACACAACACCCTCCCCAGATGATTGAAGTCAGCTCAGACATGTGTACTGACCAGTATGTTGATCCTCCTAAATTCGCAGAGATGATCAATAACACTCGGTGTATCGGTGTCACCCCAACAGGTACATGTTCATTACACTTGCACTGTTGGTGGTCCCCCGGTGAATGACCACTAACTTTACCTCTCACTTTTCCAACCTTTCTTCACCTCTAACCATGCCCATTCCCCTTGTCTTGCTCGACCCTATTTCCCTACACCCCGGGATAGAACTTGCCAAGCTAGACTGTGTTTGACAGTGGTCATCCGACATATTCCGACGTGAAATTCGACCTGAATCTCGACCTTGAATGAGGCGCGCATCAGAGAGATGTGCCGCAGTAAGCAAATGATGTCGCGCTTCAACTCTTCTCTCTCGTTAGTCTTTGCATCTCTCTCACTACGAATGCGCGCCTCATTCCAGGTCGAGATTCAGGTCGAATTTCACGTCGAGGTATGGCAATTATGTCGGATGACCACTGTCAGGCGCCCCCGAAACAAATGTAAAGGGAGGGTTAGAACATAACAAGGATAGAACATAACAACATTCCCCCTACTACCAGGTGCAATAGCAACAAGCACTACAAACCAATCTTCCTCCATCATGTTCCTAACGGGTAAACAATGCCCCCGACCCCTTCACTCGGCAGCAGTGGATACTAGTGGATCTTCCTCGCCTAATAGCAGTATCTTACATCACCAGCAACAACCACCCGCTCCACCCGCCAAACCTCAACGACAAACCAGCAACCCAAATGAACGGTATGATTTGATTTTGTTGCTTCTCAGGGAAACAATTTGGTGATCATGATTCGCTAATGAACCTTTCTCCGCTCTTTGTTAGTTATTACCCTTGTGTAGAAATGAAGCAAAACAACCTAGTAGCTCATTACCATTCCCACCCCCTCCAGGTACATCACAGAGGAGGAACTGTACAATGTGGGGGGTGATGATGATGATGATGAAGATCATTTCGACAGCTATTCAACCAACTCCCACCTCCGCCAGTCCACCCACTCCCACCACCACCAACAACATCATCCCCAACACCATCATCCTGATGAGTTCTCTACCTCCCGGACTAGTTCCGTCTCGGACTACTTCCATCGACCCATCCGACTGAATAGCTCCCTCCAGTCGTCCCTTATTGACGAAATGACGGATGAATGGGAACAGAGGTCAACGGTAGGTATACTTTAGTACTGTGTGTCGTTATAAGTAACCAATAATAAGAGTGTGTGTGTGTGTGCGTGTTTGTCAATTGTTATAGTACTTTGTAAGTTGGGTTTTTAGGAAAAACATAATATGAGAGAGATGAGTGAGAGAGAGAGAGAGAGAGAGAGAGAGAGAGAGAGAGAGAGAGAGAGAGAGAGAAAACATGTGTAAGACTCTATGTTAGAGCTTGGAGACAGAGCGAGAAGTTAATTATTAAATGAGAGATTATTGAAGTTTTGTATACCCCTTTGTAGTACCAATCTCTCTATAAACGATTATTATAAACGTCTATGAATAAAGATTCTATATGTGTGTGAAGTGTGTGAAGTATAATACTGAAGTATTTTTTGACATGACCGAACATTTTGTGCATGTTTTTATCCAAAACGTGCTCTGTGATGATTTCAAAAGGCATTGTTCATTATACTGTTTTATTTTGATTTTGTTAAATCAAAACCATCGCTGTTTTTTATTGGAAGATGGAATCGGAGCAGTTGTTTGCCTGCGAAGCAGGCAAGCCCCGTATGTGAGGGGATCGCCCTACGGGCGCGCGAAAATGGGGGGCGCGACGTGCCCAAAGCAGTTGTTCGACTTAAAATCGCCGAATACAATGTAACGCGCGGATGAAACAAAACTCGAGGGCGGCGCGGCATCCGTTAGAATTAACGCGCGCTCGGCACAATACAACTGGATTTATCTGATATGACAGATTTTGAAATTTTTTCGGTCTCTCTGGCACTTTTAAACTTTTTGGGAGGTCTCTCTAACTCATATGTATCAAAATTTAGAGACACGTGAGCATTGATATTTTCCCCTCACGTCTCTCTGAACTCGGAAATGTTCAGGTCTGCACCGTGTGGTCAGTTTCAATCAATCACAACGCAGAACAGCTCCAGTGCGAACACGTGACCCGCGTGTTAGCCGTCATAAGGGCTGTTCTGCGCTCTGATTGGTTGGAACTGGTCACGCAGTGCAGACCTGAACACTACCGAGGTTGCTTTTCCAACGCTGCCGGCTGTCTTTTCTTTAAATAAGTTTTTAACCATTTCCAATTTGCCTAAAAGCGCTAATGGCGGATGTAGAAGTGCAATCGAATGTTATTGAGGAACCCTTTGACCTAATCAGATTGTCACTTGATGAACGAGTTTATGTGAAAATGAAAAATGGCCGGGAACTGAAAGGAAAACTGTATGCGTATGATCAGCATTTGAACATGGTGAGATTAGCTCAGTATACCTCCCTATTTCAGACTTATAGTTAGGAACACTATTGGTGCGCGGTCGTGCCCACGGAAGGAGTGCTTGGATCATCTTGAAACCGGTTTTAAGTTAACTAATGCATATCCAAAAGTGTCTGTAGCTATTTGGGTGATGTTCTGACAATCCAATCACGAGTTATGACCAAAAAACAGTCAAAAAAGACGTTTTAAAGTGAAAAAAGGAGGACCTGAACACAGCCCTTATATGAAGGGTTGGGGCTATGAAACTTCTTGAGTGGACAGAGAATCGTCCAAATTTGCAGTGTCAACTTTGGAATAGTTTCTATCTTTTGTAGTTATCTAATTAGAGCCGTCCAAACATGTGAGACGATCTGCAAAACAGGGTTATTTGGTACTGTTTCCACCCCATATTGCTTGCTCTCACCGCTTGTATGCTTTAATCTGCTCTCTAATTGGGTAAATCTCGTCAAGTGATCACTTCACAAGCAAAAATACACAGTATTAGAGGCCCCTACAGAATCTTCTCACATGTTTAAACAGCTCTAATTAGATAACTACAAAAGATAGAAACTATTCCAAAGTTGACACTGCAAATTTGGACGATTCTCTGTCCACTCAAGAAGTTTCATAGCCCCAACCCTTCATATAAGGGCTGTGTTCAGGTCCTCCTTTTTGTCACTTGTTTTTTGGTCATAACTCGTGATTGGATTGTCAGAACATCACCCAAATAGCTACAGACACTTTTGGATATGCATTAGTTAACTTAAAACCGGTTTCAAGATGATCCAAGCACTCCTTCCGTGGGCACGACCGCGCACCAATAGTGTTCCTAACTATTACCTCGCATACCTACCAAATTCAACTTTAGTTAACTTCGGGGTACACTGTATTTCCCTGCTCTTTTAGGTTCTCGGTGATGTGGAAGAGACGATAACGACAGTTGAGATAGATACTGACACATACGAGGAACTGTTCAAATCTACCAAGCGTGCCATCCAAATGTTGTTTGTCCGAGGGGACGGTGTCATCTTAGTCTCTCCACCCACCCGACCAGGCTATTAGAGATATTTATATGTTGTGTTGTATTTTATTCTTGTTTTTATTACTGGATTTACTCACCTTCAAGACACACAATACTAGTCCCGCTGATAAGAAGAGAATGTAGCCTCTAACATAACTCACTGTTTCCTAGCATTCAGAATGATCGAAGGCAAACAGCTTGACCAGCTAAAGCTGTTCATTAGCGCATGCAAGATGAACCCTGACATTCTACATGAGCCAAAACTTGACTTTTTCAAGGAATACCTCATCTCCATGGGAGCTTCGGTACGTATAATACTGATCCAGATCTAGTGTTTACCATAACTTTATTGTTTATCTCTCCATCATTTCATAGTTTATCAGTGATAAACTATCACTCCATAACTTCATAATTCTTCATCCCCTTCATCCCCTTCATCCCCCGTTTCCCAGGTGCCAGCTAAGAAGAGGAAGGAAGAGCCTAAACCTGAACCCAAGATGCCAACACCTGAACCTACCCCTGAACCAATGGAAGAAGAGGAGCCTGAGGAAGTGTCGAGCGAGGAAGGTAACAAAACATTAGGAAACAAACGCCTTGAGAGTACCTTTCAACATAGGAGACTCTTATCTTTGTGTACATATTGGTAACAAACTCGATGACTGGGTTAAGAGCGAAAGGAGTTCAAAAAGAGGGGCATCACGAGATAACAGGTTTCTAAAACTTCACCTCCCCTTCCAGAAGAGATAGAGCTAGATAACACGGGTGTGATATCTGGGGAGGATCTGATGGATCTTCCCATGGGTGACAGTGAAGAAACCCCTAGCGAGGAAGCCGTAGACAAGGCTAACAGCCTCCGGTTAGTAGATTATAACGATGTGATTTAGATCCTAAAACATAAGGAATGCGATTTAAACATGGGTAATAACACCTTTAATTAATGTAAACACTCGTTGCAGAGGTCAGGCTATGTGCGCTATGGGAGATGGAAACCTTGACGAAGCTCTGAAGTTGTTTGGAGAGGCTATTGAGTTGAACCCTCACGCTGCCGTCTTGTTCGCTAAGAGATCTCAACTATTGGTAAGGGAATAGAACCATTAAAATTGAATTAGAGTTGTAGTAATTTATCTACGTTGGTTTCCAAGCTCAGAACAATCAGTACAGTTTGAATTATTCGGAGCACGGACACAGTGTCATGCGACTCAACAGTGCAGTCTAGTCACGTGATACATGTATTTTTTAGCTGAGAAACAAGAAGCCGAATAACGCGGTACGTGACGCAGAGAAAGCCCTGGCTATCAACCCTGATAATGCTCTTGCCCACAAATGCAAGGGAAAGGCATACAGGTACTTTACCCAGTTTACTTTTGAGTCTTGATCCCGAACATCCCCCTCCCCCGATTTACTCAGTTTACTACACGATCAGCCCAATTAGATCTGCCAATAGGATAGGAGGACTAGATACCCCATTATTCTGCCACCCTGTAATCTCCCTACTACTTCACCAGGTTGCTTGGAAAATGGGAGGAATCAGCCCTGGCCCTGGCAGCCGGCCAAAAGTGTGACTACGATGATGATACCCAGGAACTCCTCAAGACTGTGGTGAAACCTAACGCTGAAAAACTCAGGATGGCTCGACTCAGGAAGGAATCAAAGAACAGGGAGAAGGATCACAAGGATAAACTAGAGCGAATGTGAGTTGTGTGAAGTGTAAACTAAATTTGAGGTGTGTGAACTAAATGTGAGGTGTGTGAACTAAATGTGAGGTGTGTGAACTAAATGTGAGGTGTGTGAACTAAATGTGAGGTGTGTGAACTAAATGTGAGGCGTGTGAACTAAATGTGAGGTGTGTGAACTAAATGTGAGGTGTGTGAACTAAATGTGAGGCGTGTGAACTAAATGTGAGGTGTGTGAACTAAATGTGAGGCGTGTGAACTAAATGTGAGGTGTGTGAACTAAATGTGAGGTGTGTGAACTAAATGTGAGGTGTGTGAACTAAATGTGAGGTGTGTGAACTAAATGTGAGGCGTGTGAACTAAATGTGAGGTGTGTGAACTAAATGTGAGGCGTGTAAAAACAATGTGAGGGTTGTCAAGTTCACTTTTCAATGTCTATGCAATTCACAATTTCTCCCGTTTCAGCCGAAAAGCAAAGGAAGCACGACAGAAGGCACATGACGAGGCCAAGGCACGTGAAGCATCAGGAATGGGTGGAATGGGTGGAATGGGAGGTATGGGTGGCATGGGAGGTATGGGTGGAATGGGTGGAATGGGAGGTATGCCCGGAGGTATGGATGGTGGTATGCCTGAAGGTATGGATGGAGGTATGCCGGAGGGTATGGCTGGTATCTTCAACGATCCAGAGATTGCCATCCTACTCCAAGATCCAGAGGTTATCCAAGCTATGGCAGCCATCCAGCAGAACCCCGCCAATATGATGCAGTATATGAACAATCCTAAAGTGATGAAGGTGGTCACCAAACTGCAGGGCAAATTCGCTGGAATGGGAGGAGGTATGTCAATTCGTAATAATTAGGAACGATTTTTTTTCTCTCGCCTGATTCGATTTTAAGTTTCCTAAAATCATTGATTTTTATAACTTTTTTTTTCAGATGATGGAGGCATGGGAGGAATGGGTGGAATGGGTGGAATGGGAGGTATGGGAGGCATGGGAGGTATGCCTGGAGGAATGGGAGGCATGCCTGGAGGTATGGGAGGTATGCCCGGAGGTATGGGAGGTATGCCTGGAGGAATGGGAGGCATGCCTGGAGGATGCTGCAGTGGTGATTCATGTGGTGATTCAGCCCCATCGCAAGGTAAACTTTTAAATTAGAAAGTTTTTTCTAAGAAACCATTCTCGTCCCTCTATCCCCGTGACAGTAGAGGGGTCTTGTGTTTAGGGGCCAAAAGAAACAGGAACGTTCATATAAACTAAAACCGTGTATTTTCAGGTACCAATAACAACGCCAACACTGGTCCCAAGTTCACGCCAACCTGCGATGATGTGGATTAATGCCCCTCTCCAGAGCCCTCTCATCTTATTAACTTATTTCTATTTTTTCTAGAATCTAGAACTTACCCCCTAATTGAACTTTAATTGACTCATGTGAGAAAAGAGAGAATTTTATCGAGATGTCTTGTTGAGCCAGTTTCTGTGTGTGTGGGAAAGAGAGATCGCAACATTGTAGTAGTTTCTGCATCTACTCATGTTTGCCTGACTGCTCAGAGTTGTGTTGTTGAGTGTTTTTTGTTTTACCGCCCTGATATCAGTTTCTCTACTTTGTGTAACGCGCGGTGATGTGCGGGTAGAGGTGACAGCGCACACACCGCCCTCGCACGCGCACTCCCGAACACTCCACACCTAGAATTGAGGTGATCTCGAAATTTCCGTGTGTCTGAGTGTATCTGATTTACCCTCTTCTTCCGTTTATCAGATATGCGTCCAAATCAAGATGGCATGATTAGCAATGATCCGAAGAGAAGACTACCTTGGGTTCAGTGAATCTGAGAGACTAGAGACCTCTCCCAATGTCAGATAGTTGACCTGGTGCCATGCAGGACCCAGGTATAGGGACCAACTTACAAAAGGGGGGGGGTGACACGTAACACTTTGTAACACTTTGTAACATGTAACGTGCACAAAAAGTTTTCTGCACATGTTACAAAGTGTTACATAGTGTTACAAAGTGTTACATAGTGTTACAAAGTGTTACATAGTGTTACAAAGTGTTACATAGTGTTACATAGTGTTACAAAGTGTTACAAAGTGTTACAAAGTGTTACATAGTGTTACAAAGTGTTACATAGTGTTACAAAGTGTTACATAGTGTTACAAAGTGTTACAAAGTGTCACAAATTGTTACAAATTGTTACAAAGTGTTACAAATTGTTACAAATTGTTACAAAGTGTTACAAATTGTTACAAAACACAAGGATTTGTAGCGAAGCAAATTTTCAACGGTTGGTGAATAAGTAATTTGAACGACTTTGGTGTCTTTCTAGAACACATCTAAAAGTTTTAAATCATTTCTAGGGTTAAAACATACACTTTTTTACAAATTTGCGGATGTTTTGAGCCTCCGATGTCATCGACTGTGGAAATCAGGGCTGAAATAGTCCATTTGGTAAAGAAAAATATGAACTTTAGACAACGGTAAAGTTTTTAGAGTGATATTAGAAGTATTGTGCCTCTCAGAGGCCCCCAATGTGCTGAGTCACCTGTGAGGTGTGACCCAATTGACTTTTTTTCATTGGTAATCGATTCTTTGTACTTAATAAGATGATATACGACGTTTCTGTTGGAAAAAGAAATAAAATTTTTCCAAAATCAATTTTTTGGTCAAAGATTGAAAATGTGCTTCGCTACAAATCCTTGTGTTTTTGTAACAATTTGTAACAATTTGTAACACTTTGTGACACTATGTAACACTTTGTGACACTTTGTAACACTATGTAACAATTTGTAACACTTTGTAACACTATGTAACACTTTGTAACACTATGTAACACTTTGTAACACTATGTAACACTTTGTAACACTATGTAACACTTTGTAACACTATGTAACACTTTGTAACACTATGTAACACTTTGTAACACTATGTAACACTTTGTAACACTATGTAACACTTTGTAACATGTAACGTGCACAAAAAGTTTTCTGCACATGTTACAAAGTGTTACAAAGTGTTACGTGTCACCCCCCCCTACAAAAGTACCAGGGTTGTTACTTATTCTATTCAGTTAATAGTGAATAACAAGTTTGTGTTTTAGAATTTTAAATCCTACTCTGTTTCAGGAACAACAATCTGGAGATAGCTGAATGCTGATGGTCTGATAATCTGGTGCGAGCTGAAAACAGCTGCTGTTGGTGAGTTTAAAGTTTCAAATAGCCCCCCCCCCCCCCCCCCCCAATGGTCCCCATTTTGCTTTCTTCATCCAAATCTGCTCTGCCTGGAAATACATTTTATTGGAGAAAGTCGAAAGATAAACGCTGGGATTCTTCCATTCACAAATATAAAAAGACAGATAACTCTACACAATACAAAACTATACATCACATCCCAACACCTTTATTAACCTATTCTGATCCTGAGTGGTATCCAACTGTCACCCAGCGTCGTGTGATCCTCAGCAACTCTGATTTAAAACTAAACAGTAAACATTCACTCACTATAACAGTGATAAATAGCTGGCTCTGTATATCGGGGGTCTAGGTACAACGCAGTGGCTCCTCTCTTGGTGATCACGGGTTTCAGTGTCCTCTAAGGTTCCCAATGACAGGTTTAATATTAATTAAAGGGTCTAACTTGTGCTTCGGGACCGGAGGTGTTGCCCCCGGTATTGCTGGCCCACTAAGAAAAAGCCCATAACTGAAGGCATCATTTTGTTGTGCAGCAGCCGCTGAACCCTCATAAGCATCACAAATACTGACCCCATACATAGGTCGCTGTTTCGAGGGTGCCCTTCTGTTCTTCCCTCCTGATTTGCTGGCTTGGTAACGGTCGTACAGTGTCGGGATGGTTTGTTGTTGTTGGAGGGGGTTGCTAAGGTGCTCCTTTATAAATCTTCCTTTTGAACGTGCAACAGGCTCCGGTATTACCTCAGCCTTCTTTTTGTTGACCTGGAGTCCCTTGTGATCAACTGTTCCTGTGCCCGGTTTATACAAACTCTTGGCCACTGGCCCATGGTAAAGATGACCCCCTCCTCCTCCTCCACCCCCTCCCCCTCCACCAGCCCTCATTAGAAGACCCAGGGAGGTATTGGAAGCTGTCTCCTTCTTCTCGTTCTTATAGGTAGCGAGGCAGTCAGAGGTTTGTTGTTTCACCGCGACACTGGTGTTACCCGTACTATATTCAATGTGTGTGGGCCAATCTGCGTGGTGATAAACTGGGTGTTAGATGATATCTTACAAAACAGTATTGAAGTAGTCATAAATCAAATAAATTGAGATTACTGGCTAACTCGGGGCTTGCTATCTTTGCTACCCTCGTCCCACACGAGGGGGCTTGCTATAATGGGAGGGGTAACCGCCAAATGTATTGTTTTATTCGGTCGAACAAGGCAACAAATGTACTGGGGTATCATAGGACCATGACATATTCAGCTTCACAAATTACAGACAACAATGAGACAGAGAGCAGCTATAATGCTTGTGTAGAGTGTGTATCATGAAGAGTGGGGGTTCAGGTGGCTTCTGTTCGCATGAATGTAAGAGGGCAAAGATGCTTGGCAAGAAATGTTCCTGAATCCTGGTATTAAGATTCACATGTGAGGAGGTTGATGGAAGGGCAGTTAGTGCAAGCTTTATTAGAGGTCTTTATGAAAAGGAAATGTAAGAGAAAAAAGCTCCCTAGTAAATTGTAGTTGTACGTAGGCATTTGTGGTGGAAAGCAATTATTAAAGAGCAATGTTTTAGACAATATGGTACCCAATTAGTACCTAAACCGGAATCAAGAATCAATTACCTGGTTTAATGAGTGTAGGAAAGAACTGGTGATGATTTAAATGATGACCAACTATCCACGGCCAGACCCGGGAGCCCCACCCGGAGCTGCAGTTTCCCGGAGGTGGGTGATCGCCCCATCCAGGATCAATACCGGGGGAACAGATTGGTCGCTCAGCAATAGACTTGAGGCGGGTGCCGTGCTTGGCTTTCTGTTCATCTTGTTTGGACCCCCCGCGGAGAGGAGAGGGTGTCGGGCAGTGTTGTATAGTCTCATCTGTGGGCGGTTGTGTGAACACATTGTGGGCGTGATATCATGACTCCTCTGCACATTGTGATTGGATAATTGCTTGCCACAGAAAGATTAAAAGATAAAGAGAGTGAGTGGATCGAGAGAGTCATGTTTAAAATGAGCTGCTGAATGTAGCAGATCTACTGTGTGTATAACACGTGTAGCTATAGCCACGACTTGCACTGAGAACAATAGTCGAGTGATGACTGACAAGATGTAATAGTTAAAGAAGATGGTCGAGTGATGACTGTCAAGATAGTTAAAGAAGGACATACACAATTAGTGACAGAAAGAGAGGGGCCCTCATGAGAAGGAGAGATGGTAGTGATCAAAAGACACTGTTTCATGCAGATAAAGATATTATCTTGTTTCATGCAGATATGATTAAAGAGAAAAGACCACCTACAATATAAGATGTAATTGTGCAACTCCAACTTACTAAATGTAAAAACTTGTTTGGATAAAGGGTATTGCAGCGGTGACAATACACCATCGCAGAACTCTGTTTCTGAGGAAAGGGACAAATTTCAATGATTTTTTTGTAAGATCGTATCTAACCATCTCTCCCTCTCATTTCCGTGTAAAAAAGTTAGAGTTACTTGATAAATGTAGCTTTTCGTGATTTGGGAAAGTTAACAAGGTTCAAACACTTGGCAGGGAATAGGGATGAATACTTGACTTATAATATGTTTCGGGGTATTCGGGGGGATTCAGGGGCCAGGGGCGTTGGGTGACCGTACCGATGTATTTCCGTAGACAAAGATAAACACAGGATCTTACAAAGGTGAGAAGAAGGTTTCAAGGTAAACGAAGGTATAGTTGTTAGGAAGAATCTGACAAACTTTCTTGCATTCTCACAAAACATCTGAGGTAAAACATCTCTCGCGCGGCGGAATATGGCGTGATTCCGCGCTCGCGATATCTCACAACACATTTGGAACTCTCGCGCGTTCCATACAAACACTCAGGAAAACTGTGCCACACTCATGGCACACATCGCACACACACGTTACACACACAAACAAACTATCAGTTCACACCTATCACACTCCCCTCTCTTTCCTTTTCCGAATCGAGAGATGAGCAAGCAGGAGATTCAGGTCCGGCAAACTACAGGTCAGGGCTAAAAATGAACACTGTCATGAGTGGCTGGATGTGAAAAAAATAAAATGGCAGGGAAAAGAAAAATGCCAGTCGGCTAATAAACTCGTGACAAAGCATCAGGTGAGTTGAAATAAGTGAAGAACAAAAATCTATCACTGGGTAAAATAAGTAGTGAAAGTCAGGTGAGTTAAATATACACACTGGGTGAGTAGTAAGAAAACGGGTTAAGAAGTAAAAACTGGGTTAAAATAAGGTGAGATAAAATACAAAAGTAGGGATAAAGTAAACGGTTACAGCATTCCGTTGATAACGTCCGGGTTCACTCCTCTCTTTGTCAGGATGTCAGCGGGGTTCAACTTTGATTGAATCCAAGAGACTGTGACTTCCCCTCTCTCGATTCTCTCTTGAACTTCTCGTAACGTGAGAATTGTTGATTTATCTTCAGGGGTTGAAGACACCTTGTTTGCAGAGTCAACAACTTGTTTAGAGTCAGTGAAAATCTTGATTCCCGGGTCAAAAGTGAGTTCTCTCAAGAAGGATTGGATCAGGATTGCATATCCCAAACCATCACTCACTGCATAGAGTTCTGCTGCGTAGACACTTTTCACAACACGTTTAACCTTGTTGGAACTGTAGGCTATCAGGTTAGCGTGAGAGTTGTCTCCTGTTTCAGTTTGAGGGTCTCCCCAGAAAAGAATGACACCTTCCCCGGTTTTCTTGTCATGGAGGTTTCCAAGACTAGCGTCTGTAAAAACTGAAATATTAGCGTTAGTGTGAAAAATAGGGGAAAAAGTAATCTTTGTTGGGGATAAATTCTTGACAATCTTCTTCAGCTCTTTGAATTGTTTCCCAGTCCACGGTGATGTCGTAGTAATATCAAGAAGGCTAAAACAGATCTGTGGCATAGTCTGTGTTGCCAGCCAATTCAACTTTCCAATCACAGCCCTCATGAGAGATTGGAGGTTATCATCAACTTCTTCACTATTCTGGGGCACAGGTTTGACAGAATTCAACTTTTCCATCATACTGTCTCTGACATAGTTACAGTACTGCTGCTGTGTGACGAATATGTTGTTTCCTTGCTGTTTGACTTGCCAGCCAAGGTAGTTGAAATCGGTTATCTCCACTCGTCCTATCTTGTATCTGTTCAGGGCGGGTTCCACTTTAGCGAAGAAATTGTGGTCACCTGTCATCAGAATGTCATCAACATGGACAACTAGTAATCCTTCTAGTTTTCCATCATCTCCGATGGTGAAGAATACGTTTTTGTCAATTTTAGATTGACGGAGAGTCTTCTTCAGAGTTGCAGAGAGAGAAAAATACCATTTTCTACCAGCGTCTCCTAGTCCATACAGGGGTTTCAGAAGTTTCCACAACACTCCTTGTTTCCTCATGGAATTAGGTGGTTTAACATACACCTCTCTTGACATAGTGTCTGATTGCAAATAAGCGCTTGCTACATCAACACTCTTCAGGTTCCAGTTGGTTGTAGTAGACAGACTGAGTAGAGTTCTCACTGCATACTTTGTTACAGTTGGGGATTGGGTTTGGTCCTCTAACTTTTCCTCGAATCCACGGGCAACTAGACGGGCCTTGACTGTCCCATCATCCTTTCGGGTTATAACCCATCGGGTGCTTACCCGGTCCTGTCCTGTGTCAGGCACTTCTTCAAATGCTTTAAACTCCTCCAGTTTATCGATCTCTTTCCTTCGTGCTAATTGCACTTCCTCTTTTCCCATCTTTGATGCTGCTAGGAGAATTTCATCATGTTCGGGACTGAAGGGTTCTTGATCTTCTGGGGGTTTTCTGGGACTGTCCTCTCTGGGATCTGTAGTCTCAGGTAAAAGTACCTGCTTCTGCTCAACATGATCATCAAGATTCTGGAGCTGTTCACTTTCTGGAACATTTATCTCAGGCACAGATCCACTTTCTTGGGGTACTTCCTCAACCGGATTATCAGGATTCGGAGGCTGTTCACTATCTGAAACATTGTTCTCTTGGACAGATCCACTTTGGGATTCTTCCTCTACCGCGTTACCATTTTTAGTAACTTCAATCACTGTGTGTTCACTTTCGGAATCTGATACAGGATTTGTTGCTGCGGGGGTGTCTCTATGAGTTTTACTCCTCAATCCGAAATCTCTTGCTGGGGGTGTCACTTTGGGTTTCTTCTTCTTGGGCTTCTTCTTCTGTACTACCTTGGGCTCGGTTGGCCTATCCTCGGGTTCATCTTCCTCACTTGAGTCTCCCAGTGCTAATCGCGAATTGGGGACTGTCCTCTGGTTCTTGTCTTTTCGCTCATGGACTAGCCTCACTTTACAAGGATGTGCACGTAGTAGTGCTCCACCGTGCTTGATTAAAACATTGTTATCGATCATTCCAACAACTGTAGCGGGTCCCAACCAGGTTTTGTGAGCTTCACGCTTGTAGAATACCTTATCTCCCTGGACATAGGTATGTTGATCCTGTGTTGGTCCGGCACTATTTAGTGCTCGTTTCAGTCTGGAAGAATTTTCCAATTCGATAAACTTTAATCGGGCTGTCTTCATGGCTTGTAGATTCTTCACTACTAATTCATCTCCGTGAGCATTTCCTCCGTGAGCAGGTAGGCATTCTTCTGAGTCCAATACGTGTGGAAAGGTAGGAGCTGTGCCAAAAACTAGTTGATGTGGTGAAAATCCCATCTGATTGCTTAGCTGGTTCTTAGCATTGCTAGACCAAGCACAAGCCACTGGTATAGTGCATCCAGTGTCATCACGAGTTTTGACAACCATGTCTCCAAGAATTCCGTTGTGTCTCTCAGTGAGACCATTGCACCATGGGCTCTCAGCTGGGGTAGCTTTCAACTCAATATCTAGGCGGCTTGCCATCTCTAGGATAACTTCGTTGGTGAATTCTCCTCCGTTGTCCGATAGGATCCTCTTGGGGCGACCAAAGATAGAAATCCAACATGTGAAGAATTTCTGAACACATTCTTCTGCTGATTTGTTCTCAATTGGGACCATAACACTGTACCTGGTTAGTGTATCAATGATATGAATAGTCCATTTTGATTCACCCGAGCTGAATTTCAACATCTTTAAATCCATTGCAACACACTCATTGAAAGTGTTCCCGAGAGGTAATGCAACTTTCCTCCTAGGTTTGGATCGTTGATGCTCCATGCATTGTTGGCATTCAAGTGCAACTTGGTGAAGTTCTCGACAAATCTCTTCCTTGTTGGGGTGATTGGAAGATTTAGCTACCTCCTGGATTTTCGCAGTCGAGCCATGGGCAAAGTAACGATGGAGTTTCTGGGCAATCTTTCTGGGTGATGTGGTACCTGAATCCGAAGAAGTTAAAAGAGTAGTTGGAGAAAGTTTGGAGTTTAAATCAATTGTGACGTGACCACTATCAGTGAGATGTAACTGTGTTTGTTTACCCGAGACCTGTAGCACGTCGTTCCCAAAATCAATCACCGCTCCTCTCTCGCTAAGTAAAGCTCTGGATAAAAGAGGTGGGATGTTAAGGTCTAGGACAAACACGGGTACTTCATCACATGACACACCAAATATATCTGTGGGTATATACGCAATCGATTTAGACGTTACAGATTTGGAATCACCAAAAGTAAAATGTCTCTCACTGACAGTCTCTCTCTTACAACGTATACAAGATTCACTCTCAAATTTACGTAACCAATTTGCACCACACACTGAGATAGCTGCACCAGTGTCCAAAATCGCTCTTAGGCCACATTGTTCAGTTAGTGAAAGAATATACTCTGTACCGACAACCATCTTGAAAACTCCGTGCTGCCTGCCGCCACCACGGCCACCACGATTACCACGACTACCACCACTGCCACCATATTTCGACTCCTTCCTGGCGCTATTCTTCTTTAGACAGTTGGAGGCCACATGTCCGGGTTTTCTACAGTTAAAACATACAATCAGAGTTAATGATTCTGTTTCAGTTTTCTCAGAGTTAGAAACTGCACCATTTGACTCGGGAAGGTTGGCACCAAAAGTCCTTTTCATCGATTGAATCATGTCCTCTAAACGAATATTAGGACAAGTTGCTCGTAGAAGGCGTTTTTGCTCCGGGGTCAAGTTTGCTTGTTCAAGGAGTCTATAGGCAAGGATCTGAGATCCGTAGATAGCATCTTGAGTCTCCACTTCACACCTCTGCTTCAACTCATTGAGCCGTGTTGAGAACTCCGAAATGAATTCAGGAATGGGCTGATCGGCTGGTCGTACAAATCGTTCAAAACGTTCAATGGCAGTAAACAAGCTTGCGGTTTTGTCTCTGCCGAAGACTTTTTCCAATGATCCGAGTAGATATGATACACCATCCTCAGTCTGGAGTTTCGCAATTTCGAGTCCCAATGCGTGTTCCTTCGCAGAGCCCGTAAGGACGTATGCGAGGCGAGCAGCTTGGCTCTTTACCGGACAAGTTGTCCCAGCAATCCATAGAAGAACATCCCTTCTGTAGGCATCGAATGGCAACTCGGCGTTGAAACTGGGAGGATGTATGTCTGACGGCATCGATTTTCACTTGCTGCTACCACTGTTTCGGGGTATTCGGGGGGATTCAGGGGCCAGGGGCGTTGGGTGACCGTACCGATGTATTTCCGTAGACAAAGATAAACACAGGATCTTACAAAGGTGAGAAGAAGGTTTCAAGGTAAACGAAGGTATAGTTGTTAGGAAGAATCTGACTTGGCATACGTTGCAGGCCCCTTATATATAAATAAGGGGCCTGGAGGGAATACCGCGGCCAATGCTGACACAGCTTACTTTAGCATTGCTTACACTGCTTACTTTAGCATCGCTAGCACCATCATAAGAGTACCGCGCGCGACAGTTATGACTCTACACAGTTCAAAAGTGTACCAGAGAGTGACACACAGTTTCAAGTCACTTTGGTAATCTGCAAAATGAATATCAATAAAATTAGTTAGCAGAAACACATTAAAAACACTCATGACCACTCACCACCATTAAAAAACTCCAATAAGTTTTCATAAATAATCTGAACAACTTCCTCAGTCAGATCAGGGCAAATTACTTTGATATCAGTGGGTGAGTCTATATAGGCAAGCCAAGTTTTGATGAGGCATATCTGTTGTTTTGATATCACATCGTCGCAGAAAGGTGTACCACGAGCTGCCACGTACTGTAATTTTAACTCGAGGAGTAGTTCCTCCACCAGCTTTAAATCTTTATTGCGTCTTATGGTCCTCACTTTTTTCTCCAAGGCTTGGCTAATATTTCCACTATCTATAGAAATAGGCAGTATTAGGATAAAATCATTCCTATCCCTCTCTGTCTTGCTCTGTATCCATCTCTGCAGCCTCTCTTTCCCTCGCAGCGAAAGTAATAATGTTTTTGTTAGTGATCAGGCTTTCCTGATCTACAAACCTTACATCAAACTTGACATATTATATTACCCGGGGTAGAGACGGATAGTACAGCAATGACGCTATTAAGTTTATAGCTCAGGTTGGGAGAACAAATATCACAACAAACGCCATTAGGGTCTTTTGATATATCACCTAGGAAAAATAATATGTGACAGATAAACAGAAAGAAAGAGCGACAGGGAAATATAAAGAAAGATCTATAGACAAACAGAAATAAAGAGCGACAGACAAACATCACAACATACAAAGAAATAGACGGACAGATAGACACATGTATAACATACGGACAGACAAATAAACCTTTTGGCGAATTCATAGTTTCTGAAAGTAAGTCTCGTCTACACTTTGTCCCGTTATACCGGTATGATTTTGATTCCTCAGTAGAATCGGGTAATCCTGCTGCGGCAAAAAGAAGTACCGTTCCTCTTCTACCAGCTCTCCCGACTCTTCCTGAACAGTAATACATAATTAGTACATACAATTAAAGTACTAACTATGAAGCTCTATATGGAAATTAACAATTGACAATTATTAACAATTAACGCACCGCTCATCTGCATGTACTCTTCGATTGAAGTGGGCATCTTTATAATCACCACATTATCATACTCTGAAGAAAAATGGTGTATAAAATGTGCTGATAAAATATGTGATTTACAACACTGTAAAAATGGGATGTGCTCCTGTTAGGCAGTATGTTTATATTTTCACTGGGAAGAACTATTTTAGGTGTACTTAGCTCACTGCCCGTGTTGTAAGAAGACATGAAAACTAGAGTCGTTTTGTAACGAATGTCACTATTCTGACGGGTGGCCCTGAGTGTGCTGGGGTTGATCGGTTGAATGATGATCATTGGGAATGATGAGCATTGATGAGATATAGATTGAGGTGCGAAAATTTAGTTTTGGCAACTTATTAATTATTATATTTCTAAACTGCCCACCTCCCTCCATAACAACATGATAAACTTACCGCTGAAATCTGAACCCATCGACAAGAATGTCGTGGTCAACACAAGGCGAAACTTCCCATCTCTATTTGTAACGTCAGGGATGGTGGTCCTCTTGATATAGTCCTTTGAATCACTATGGCATGCTGATACCACTGACATGTCTGCACCAAACTGAAATTTTTTTACAAATTACCACACATTTCAAGACTCAAGAGTGTGATATTTCAAGGTCACCCTCAGTTCTCATATATTATATATCACAAACATTGAAAAGGGGGGGGGGGTTTAATTGAAGAAAATGAGAAGACGAAGATGAGATACAGTCGGACCCCGATTTAGGGCCCCCCGATTTAGTGGCACCCCGATTTAGGGACAGGATTTTTCCCCCGGTATAGGAAATTAACCATATTTGACCCCGATTTAGTGGACACCCCAATTTAGTGGACAAGAGCCTTTCCCCCGAGGGTGTCCCTAAATCGGGGTCCGACTGTACATACTATACTAACCAATTCTAGTTTCAACCACAACTCGCCGACAAACACTTTTGATGGGCAGAAAACAATTGTCTTGCTCATATCCTTATCCGTTATTAGGGCCAATTGCTGGATATGAAAATCTTTAAAGTTTGTTACCAGGTTTATGTAGGATATCATCTTGTTTATCGGGTCACTATGATAAGGGGGATTCAAAATGGACGTCCATGATTTTTGGTTCCTTTTCAGACCCCCAACCTCCCCCTGTCCGAGTTTTTGGAGTCAAAATTTAGGGTAAAGTAATAATTGAAATTCAACTATTAATCTTGATGCACGTCAGTGTACATTATACCAGTTACAGTGTACCACTATAACTGCAGTTGCTACACTTATAGAGTTGAGCCCATCTTCACACTTTTTGTCTATTTCTCTCAACCTCTCGACTGCCCCCACCTCTGTTATAATACTATGTATTACTACCCCGTACAACCCTGTCAGTGTCACCCTATGTATATATATCTAGCTTAACTTTATCTCGATATCTGTATTGTATGAGATGGAATTGAATTTCTCGGAAATGAAGAATCTATACACGGTCGTCGGGCTTAGGATACAGTACAATTTTGCTTCAAAACCTGGGACATTCCGAACTTCGTCAACCCTTCTCTCCTCCCTGTCCGGAGATGTTCAAGATCGACTACCTCCCCCTCCCTACATCTGGGTGTCCTTTGTGAATGACCCCTAAAGGTCAGGGTAAGTTGAGAACACTCAATTTGGATTGTGTGGGATACAAAACATACGTACCGATAGAACAGTTCCGCATGCTTTGCAAAGTAAAGTAGCTCCTTTACTTGCTTCCAGACACTTGGGGTGCAAGTTGCAGTAAGTGCTAAAATCCTTGGCTTTACCTGAAATACATTCAACACTGGTTCTAAACATTCACTAGATACACTATACAGAGTGTTATTATGGGACCCTTACAAATGTTTTTCCTTGCCTTGAGAAGAGTTCCAAAGTTTAGTTAATGATAATATATTCTATACCCTCATTCAAGGTTCCCAAATCCCAGTCACCAGTGTCTTTTTTCCCGGAGCACTGGATCTCCAGAAACAGGGGAACCTTGAATGAGGGTATAGAATACGTTTTAATGAACTAAACTTGGGAACTCTTCTCTAGGCAACGCAAAAGGGTCCCATAATAACACCTTGTATACAGTCGTCCAGACAATAAATTATAGTAATTAGAAGGACAGATCATAGTCAGCGAAATGTATTTACCAGAAGAGCGAGGACGAATTTATCAAGTTGAGAGAAAGTGTCTCTAAAGGGTTTTTTCTTTCCGTCTTTGGTACCCCAAAAGTAGGCTATGTGACATTCATCGTAGACAAACAGGACGGTGCTGTTTTCTTTACCACACTTTGCTATCATCATATTAACGACTTCGTTTACCTGGTTTTTAAAATATCATATTCAGGCCCTAGTTTACTGTGCAGTTTATACGGAATTATTTGTTAGGTTTGTTTTGATATACAGTCGGACCCCGATTTAGTGGCATCCTCGGGGGAAAATAATCCTGCCACTTAATCAGGGTGCCACTAAATCGGGGGCCACTAAATCGGGGTCCGACTGTAGTACTATACCACTTTACGAAATGAGAAAGTTAATACATAATAATAATATACCCGAAGGCCGATGCTTTCTGAAAACAACTGTGTACCTTTTTTGATCCTGGATCGCTCAATAACGTCTCTGGATTGGTGAGTATCACCCTGTTTGTGCCATCGCTATCTTCCAGATCCACTGCGTCAACACCAAACTGAAGGGTACAAAATTATTATTTTTTAATTTCTTAAAGATAGGTACTATACATTGATCTAATTGAAGGTTTACTCAATTGATACTCAATTGATACTCAATTGATATACACATAATCACATAATCACATACAGATAGATCTATACACACCTGCTTAAACGATTGTATATGGGTAGCTGCTAAAGCCTTTAACGGCGTCAAAATGATGGCAACAAATTCCTTCCCGGATTTTTTCCAGTAACAAATCGGTGCAAAAAACAGAGCTGACTTTCCAGTACCTGCATACAATGATTCGAGTGCATTTTTTAAAAGGACTATATAATAAATAAACCCGGGTTTATATGTAGCGGGTCGCCCGCTAGGATGATTCGCTACATAAGCAGGGAGGGTGGTATAATATGGTATATTAATATCAGCGGGTGAAAATGTGTCTGACATACCCGCTCGCTATAAAAAGCATCAATGTTTATTGTTTTTGCTGCTAAAACTTATAATCAATAATTCCTTGCTTATATAAAGTATAAACCCCTCCCTTGTCGGGTTTTATACCATATACCATCCTCCCTGCTTTGCATGTCGGGCAGTATATGGTGTACCAAATCACCCTAGCGGGTGACCCGCTACATATATATTACCATATACATGTATATGACCAAGCAACTTAATTACTGAGCATTAGTCCCAGGACTATGTTGTTGTTGATGGATCATGGAGTTGTGTGTGACCATCTAGCTTCATGGGTCCAATTGGTCATACAATAACCCGGGTCGCCCGCTAAGGTTATTTGCTACACCATTATATACTGCCCAACCTTGTTGAGTAAGGGGGAAGGGTCTGACACTCACACTCTTCCCCATTACTCAACAAGCCCGACCTGCGAAGCAGGGAGGGTGGTACATATAATATGGTATGAAATCCGACCAAATTAGGCCTTAGGGATCCCTCTCTCTCGCTCTTGCTCTCTCTCTCTCTCTCTCTCTCTCTCTCTCTCTCTCTCTCTCTCTCTCTCTCTCTCTCTCTTTCTCTCTCTCTCTCTCTCTCTCTCTCTCTCTCTCTCTCTCTCTCTCTCTCTCTCTCTCTCTCTCTCTCTCTCTCTCTCTCCCTCTCTCTCTATTTCTCTCTCTCTCTCTCCCTCTCTTGGGTTTCTCGCCGGTAAGAGTATATTTCATGATGCAACGTAGTACTGGTTTGATAACCTATAAACCGCTGGTTTTCTCAATTGTAAAATTAAATGATTTACCTGTCCCCATTATCACAAAGAGATCCTTTTCATTTAACTTCTGAAGAGCCTTTTTTTGATCAAGCCTCAACGGTAACGGGAACGAATGTTGCAGAACTGAGAGAATATAATATAAAGTGGACGTTTAATGTTAGAAATCGAAACAGACAGACAGACAGACAGACAGACAGACAGACAGACAGACAGACAGACAGACAGACAGACAGACAAACAGGCAGACAGACAGACAGACAGACAGACAGACAGACAGACAGACAGACAGACAGACAGACAGACAGACAGACAGACAGAAAAAAAAGTCAGTTCAAACTTGCCATTTATGCTGGGAAAAAGTAACTTTGGCGGCTTTGACGGCTTTGACGTCATTCCTTTATGCTACTATAATCGAAAAATAATAATTACATATATTATCCTTAAATATATATCCTTAATTAGAAATGCAGATCGTGATGAGGAAGAGTATGTCCTATTCACACGTGCAAAAAGAGGGGGTTGTGAAGTAGGTGCCCTGGGAGGTGTATGGGAGATTCCACGTGCGGGTTGGTACAGAGGGTGAGAGGGGTGCTCCTGGGTGAGGGAGAGTGTGGGGATTCGGGTCAACGGGTGCTCTACTTCAACGGGCTTTCTAATATTCTAGTATATAGCATAACTTCAACTTTTCTACCGGGTGGGACTTAGTTGATTTGGTTTGGTCTAAATTTCAGTAACTTCGTAATAATTAGGGTAAAAAGATGGTTTATCATCAATACATTTCACATTCATTTTACATTCATAAAATGGTTCTCTTAGTGACGATATTGACAATGATGACGTATTCAGTGCTCCTTCACAAACAAATCCACCACCAAGGCGACTATCCCACCAATACATATTGTACTACCGACACACACAAGATCTAACAGACAACATATTAGTCATGATCTCGGCAAGGGCAATTTGTTAGTCCGGGCTAGTAATATTTAAGATAAGTCCACAACAGTTAAGTCTAACTCAATCAAATCAATATTGGATGACCTACACATGGAAATTATACATGTACACATAAAACTTGACGAGCAAGTGCAATAAGTGAGGACACAGCTCGGGGGCCACATAGTTTGTGGGATGTAGATTGCGGTATTACATCTTTATCGTCGTGAGTACGTCGCTCTGCAAAGGAAAGTCTGGTGACATCTAAACAAAACAAAAAAGTAGAAAAAGACGAAATAGATTTTATTGATTTTGTAATAGTGATGTAAAGAGGACGGCCAATTGTAAGTAACGATTTTATGATTCTCTGCTTAATTAAATGAGGTTACGAATATTCACCCCAGTACGTACTTAAGCTTAGTACGATCAATAAAATACTGTTTTTTAAATACCTTGATACTGGAAACACCCCATCACTACTCAGTTGAAGGCTGGTAGAAGGATGAAGCTCTGGGGCCGCTGGGATTAGATCGTCAATTGTAAACCGCTTGCTCCCATACTCGGGAATGTGCTCCATGTCAGCAATGTATTTGGTTACATACTCCCTAAACCCCTGTGACTGCCGACCAAAAATAATGTTGGTTGTAGGGCTTGGCAGCCCCAGGAATGTAGGGACCGCCCCTTCATGTCTAAATATGTTGTCTTTGAGGGCCGTTAAAAGTTTTTTTGTTTCCTCGTCCCGATTCATCTTCCGCTTGCCGTGTCCCTTCCGCCCAGCCAGATTTCGTTGAAACTGTGCATGAGTAGCCGCCATCTGTGCTACAGAAGCTCCCCTTTGCTGGAGGGCTTTCACTGATTTGTCACCTAAATGTGGATAACTCTGTTAGTGAAGGAAGCGGTCGCGATGGTTGATGATCAGTGAGGTTACATGTGTATGTGCGTTGAGTCAGGTCGGGACAATTTGTAACATGCAAAATATGTTATGGACTATATTATAGCTAGGACACTTCTTTCTGAGCAATGGTGAACCACTCTGATGGCCGTGTATAGTAGATAACTGAACTTGACTGTATACGATCACGGAATTATGGGGTTTTTTCTATATTTACATTGTCAGGTACCTACCTCTAAGAAGAGAATTGATCATATTATTCACCATTTCTGAGCAGTCGTCTAGACCTATCCTGTGCCCTGGCCCACAACGCGTACCTGTCAAAATAAAAGGTTAGGGAATACACTACTCAGTCTGACCCGTGCCCCTGGTATCACCGGGGCTGAGTGTTTTGTGATCAGATCCCTTGTGAGACTAAGAAAATCCGATGCCACTTGCTTGCCCCCCGATGTGACGAATTTAGTACTCCACCAACTTACCAACAGTGTTGTTCCATAATATCTCATGGAGTGTTGCTTCGCTCACGCGAAATGGCGTTACCAACAAATAATTCAACAGGCATCTGCAAACAGTTTTTGTATGAATAAATTCCAAACTTTTAGCGTGCCAGAAATAGGTCTCTTCTAAAAAGTTCACCTGGTGTATTTGGGGGCACCGTTTCTGTGAAAAAATACCACCAGGAATTTTGTCAAGAGCATCTGGATTTCACCGTCCCCAAAAGCTATAGCCTTGCTGTAGACGCCCAACATAAGCCCTGCTGAAACTTGGTTACCGTGATAGAGTGACTTCTTCTCTAATTCGGGAAACGTCTTCCTATCGTGCGTTGCTTGCATATGCCTGTCAGAGTTTATGTTAGGTTGTTATTCAAAACAAAACAGTACCAGTCATACCCCTACTAGTACGCCTAATCGGTCCTCGTATGCAAAACGAGTTCATGTAAACCACAAAGGAATACACCTGTGCTGGAAAGGACGAGAGAATCATAATTCAGAAGATATAATGGAAGCTGGAGTTTTAACTTTCATATCATTTCTATAAACTAACCAGTATCCAAACCTGTTAAGGGTGGCTTTAGTTTGTGAGAAAAAGGCGCAATCTCGACATCTGTAGTTTCTAGGTTCCTCTATCGAACTCATCCATGTCATGAAACTGTACAGGAACTCGTCCCTATCAGTAGTACAGTAGATCAGCCAAACATATTTACAGCCCATAAAATAATATAAAGTATAGTAGCCAACTTTTTTGGGCTCAACTTACGAAATAAAGTTGCTAGGATCACCAACAGAATTCACATTGATTCCCTTTTCTGAGCAAAATTCCTCGAAGCCCTTCAGCACAAATACCTTCGAATATGAAAAATTAGTGTTAGATGAGGTATTGCATACAAAAATGATTTCTACAAGCAAGGTATCAAAATAAATACATTTTTTATTGATCACTACGCTGACAAGTGCAAAGGTGGCCGTCCATTCCCCGAAAAAGAGAGAGGGAGAGAGAGAGAGAACAAGAGAGAACGAGAGAGAGAGAGAGAGAGAGAGAGAGAGAGAGAGAGAGAGAAATGAATGATATAATGATGAACCCCGGAGAGGACAAAGGTGTCAGTTTGACAACAAAGTGGTTACCTTTCCAGCCAACTATTTTCTGTTAGTTTTTGGCATAATAATAATAAAGCTTTAAATACCTTTGTCGTCAACTGTACCATTTCTTTTACTGTGTCAAAGCTGCCCGCAATTTTGCTGGGCATAGCCTGTTGGTTATTTATCATTTTACAACACCAGCTATATGATCCTACTTGAGACATTGATTCCTTTGAAGAAAACGTTTCCAGGAAGATCTAGGGAGTTTAAAGTGACAACTTGATTTCCGATAAGAATATAATCATCAATAAATCATCATACACCCAGTGTTCGTAAATGATGTGCAGTTTCGGTGAAACAGGGTCGAACAAGACAACAACCCCACAACAACTCACATCGTGCCCCCGTTGTTCCACATGGAATTGGCCGTGGGTAAATATGAACTTCTCAAAACTGTCCTTCTCCATAATCTTGGACAACTGACAGTTAAAGAATCGCTCCCACGTTAATTGGTCACCATTGAATATAACCTAAGAATAAAATTAATTATAAGGATGGTAACGAAAATATGAATCTCAGACGTGTATCTCTTTTCTCACATAACACGCCCAGGGCCCTACTGTTTAAAAGTTGGAGGGGGACATAATTTTGAACTCAGTCACATACTTGTTTTTCAACTTTTCCTGGGAAAAGTTTAGAAGCGTTTTGTAGGATTGCATTTGATCCTGTGTTGGACATCTGCTGCTCATTGTCCACATAAGCAGGAATCTAATAACAAGTTAATCAATATTACGTCCCAGTAAATCGCGGATTCAATTGTTTATCATATTGATAGTTTTTAGCAGTTACCACGCACAATATAGGAGGCATCCTTCATGATGTCAGAATACTCATGCTCCCATTTGGCTAAATTCAGGTCCTCTGAAAAAGGTTGGAGTTTGTTCGTCATACATGTATATGAAAAACATAAACAAGAATTATTGCATTTTGTAAAGGTAAAACTGGATTTCATGTTGAGTTTTACAATTTTTGGCTGATCATGTTAGTTGCTATGGCATCCAGGGTGGTTGCTACTTGCATTGGTAGCCACAGCAGTTGTTATGGAAACCAAGGTTAACAAGTGCTTCGGCATTCACCCGGAGAGGGAAAATGTGTTATGTAAAATATCAATTACAATCTTGCATTGTAACTCAACCACTCTCAGCCAACGGGAGTTGCAATTAAAAATGAAAGATATCTAGCAGCTAAAACTTACTGGTGATGGGGTATTGTTTTTTCAGCCACGGTTTGATGAGGTACTCGAGTTCATAGTGCAACAACTTCTGGCAATCTTCTTTGCTTGGTATTGCCATTTCAGGAGTTACCTCTGCTTTTGGAACAGCTGGTTTGGTCCTACTTAGCGTGGCAGGAGCTATCACTTGTTTTAAAATTGCAGTGTTAACAAACACATGGCTCGATTTGGATCCCTGCGTATG